>JAABKJ010007545.1:119903833-119931215 GCA_011634705.1 Andricus grossulariae
TCTGTAAGTACACGTGAAGAAATTAAAGTAATCAAACAAATTATCTGCTATTTCGTATGCAATAATTTTACAATTTTATGTATATTTACACATGAGGAATTTTAGAAACTCTCGAAAAGTTGCAAATTTATCATATTTTCCCCACATTGCAAGAACATATGGAGTAAAATGTTTTCCAATCTCTGATTGAAAAAACTCAGTATGGATCTAAGAATTTTTATCTTATCCTGCATTGATTAATTTTTACTCTAAACAGAAAAAAGAAAAATGCGATGTGCGGATTCTATTACAGTTCTTTTTTCAATTTCACATCCAAAATTATTTCATAAAGCGCAGAAAAAATCATTTTAAATGGAGCCATTTCAAGTAATTCAAAACCCAATCCTGCTTCTAACAAAAATAAGTAAGAGATTTTCGATACATTTTGTGAAATCAGTTTTTTGTAACAATCGCGCGGGTATAGTTTTCTGACTTCGGCGAAAAATTTTTTATACGATAATAAATTTGAAATAACTATTTATTTTTTTCAATTAATTGATTTTTTCGAAAGTGATATAAATGTAATTTCCCCAAGATTCTTCAGAAAATTCAGAAAGACTTTGAAAGATTTTAGATTTTTTAAATCAAAATTTCAAAAAAAAAGTTCATTTTTAACAAAATAGGCTTCGTAACCTATCGAGAAATTAATTATTTTTATATCAATTAATTCTTTCAATGAAAAATCATGTAAAATTTTCCCACCAGTCTTAAAAACAGAAATTTATTGCCTTGAAATTTTTTTAAATCCTTAAAAATGTTCTACATTTTTTTTTAATCTTCAATTGTCTTAATATCTTTCAGATCCTTTCTCGACATATCATAAAATCTTCAAAACTTAAAATATCATGTATCATGTTAAGAACAGAATCATTTCGCAATATAAAAACAAACATTTATGAATAAAATGTTAACTCTATCAATAATATTAAAAAAAAACAGAAATAAATTTTATCATGAAATAAAACGACTTTTTTGAAAATTTTGATTTACAAAATTGATGGTGCAGTAAATTCCTAATCTTTATCAATCGATGAATACATATAATTTTTTTCAAATATTTTTATCGGGTTCTGAAAAGAATCCCTTTGCCATTCTTAAAACATAATATTGTTAGAAAGTTAAAAACGGAATTTTTGGCCTTATTTTAAAAATTCATTTACAACTTAAATTTCCTCTCTCAGAAATAAAATTTTAGAATTTAAATTTCACATGTGAAAATTATGATTTACAAAAGTCCAGGACATTCAAGAATATAAATTTTTGAAGAAAAATACTGACATAACCTGAAGTTGTACAAAATTATAAGTTCAATTTTTAAAATCTATTTCTTTTTATAACTGATTTCCATCTTAAAAAAGCCAGCATATCCTATTTTTATTCTATTATTTGCAAATTTTTTTTATAGAATAATTTTTTTATTAACAATAGAAATTGCAAAAAAAAACACTGACGTAATATAACAGAGAATTTCTTTAGATTGTAAATCTTTTTTTTAACATAATGCTCTTTGCTTAAAATAACCGATTTTAGATTAAAAATGTTCTTAGAAAAAATTTACAAATGTACAAATTACAAAGTTACAAATTGTAGGTGAAACACACCAACATGACATAAAATTGTTTCAAATTTTAAAATTATTTTTCAAAATTTAATTCTTTTTTATTAAGAATACCAATAATTTCCGACGTTAAACACTAACATAACATTGCAGAGAATTATTCAAAAATGAAAATCTTTTTTCAAATTTCGATTTCCTGTGAAGAATTTTGATATAACCTAAAACAGTTCAAAAATTTAGAAATATTTTTCATCCTACAATGATTCTTGTTTTGAAGCACCTATTTTTAGTGTAAAAAACATCTGACGTAACCTACAATTTTTCGAAAATTCTTAACCTCTGAAATCTAATGATTTTTGTTTGAAAATGTTAATTTGCGTTAAAAAATATAAGAAAACCGAAATAATTTGAATAATTTTTTTTTTTAGTTGACTCGTTTATTAGTTTTCAAGGTTATACAGATATAATTTTCCTAATATCCTTAAGAAAATTCAAAGGATTTTTCGAAATTTCGGATATTTCAAATCAAAATTTCACCAAAAAGTTAATCTTCAACCAAAAAGTTTAATTTGTCAACGAAAAATATGAAATTTAAACGAAAAATGCAATAACTTATATTTTAGTCAGAAAATATTTTATTTTTAATCAAAATCAGTAGAATTGGTACAGAAAAGACAAATTTTCAAAAAAATAGTTAAATCATCAACCAAAAAAGAATGATTTTCAACCAGTTGTATTTTCAACAAAAAAAAACATAAAATATTTTTCGAAATAGACGTACTTCCTACAAAAAATGTAATTTTTCGAACCCAAAAAAAAATCTTCCACAAAAAAGTTAATTTTTAACCAATCAATTGAACATTTAACCAAACACATGAATTTTCCATCAAGAAGATTAATTTTCTACCATGAAAGTGAAATTTTCAACTAAAAAAGATTTTCAAGAAAAAAAAATGAATTTTCAGCACAGAAAATCAGTTTTCAGCCGAAAAAGTCAATTTTTCAACAAAACGGTTACACTTTCGGCGATAGAGATAAATTTTGTACTAAAGTTATAAATCCTAAACGAATTTTCAACAGAATTTTCCTGTGTTCCTCCAGAAAATTCGAACAGATTTTTGAAGGTGTTGAAAAAGTATCTAGCAAATTCCTAAGAATTTTTTTCTAATTTTATAGGATTTGACAATGTTCGAGAGAAAATTTGATGAGTTTAAAAGATATTCAAGACTTTTAGATGATTGGGGAAAATTGAGGAAGATTTTATAAACATTCGGAACTCTTTCAAAGTTCTAAAATATTTTAAATGTCTTCAAAATTCAAAACATTTTCAAATACCCTTTTAATTGACTAGAATTATTCATAAAATTGTTTTTAAATCTGTAGGATACTTTTTCGACAACTTTGAAAATCTTTATTCACGTTTTTTAATCTTTTTAAACATTCTTTTTGAATTAATCCAAAAAAAAATTAAGATTCACTTTAAAAATTTCCGTGAATCTGTAATTTTTTGTATAGCTATACCAACAATTTTTGTTATCGTTACCTACATTCTATAGATTTTGTTAACTATGATATCCTAAGGTATCATCTATAATTTGATTTTTCTTACGTCTGTGTATGTGTGAATAAGTTAAGAAACGTTAAGAACAGGATACTGTTGCCTTTATTATTATAGAATCATTTACAATTTAAAGCTTCTCTTCTGGAAATAAATTTTTAGAGATAGAATTCCTCATTTGGAAATTGCACCTCACAAAATTCTCGAGAATTGAAAAAAAAACAATTAAAACAGCTACTCAAAGTCATATTTACGCAATATGCAACCAATCAGGTAATGAACAAAAATTAGTGCAAGATTTTCGAGAATTGTGTTCCTCCTACTTTTTTTAGATATGATTCTTTAGTTTTCAAGAGAGTAGATGAAAACCCTTTCTACTATTGTACAATAACATACATTGTAAAAATGTTAAGGTTTTTCAGAATCTTCAGATTTCCCAAAGTTAGACAGAGAGGGAGTAATATATCAACTGAAAGGTGATTTTAAATTGACACCTGATGATTTGAAGAAAGAATGTAAGGTTGACTTCCAAAGCGCGTGGCGGAAAATTGGTGCTGCTCTTGACAAATCTAATGCAATTCACCGTGGTATCACTGGAGAAGGACACGATTACATCGACTCTAATGGTGAATTGAACAAAAAGTATTTGGCTAGATGTAAAAAAAGTCAACATTACAAGAACGCAAGAATGGATGTCATTAAAGCAGCGCTACCATGCGCCAAGAAACACAGTCTGGACAAACATTTTGAAACTTCCAAACCTCAAATGTGCTCAAGCTTGATCCAAGTTTAGCCACTGTAAGTTTTTTTAATGTTTTAGATCAATTCCATATTATAATTTTCGTCATAGTTTTTCTTTTCGGTGTGACTCTGGTTAATTCAGTCAAAGGTTGATCAAATAAGTTGAGCAGAAACAACTGAGAAGGGGAAACGCCAATTATCAATTTTAGATTCGGCTTATGATTCATAATTTTTGTAATGGAAGCTCATTACCTGAGTATTAACTCGCGAAAGCAGTAATACGCACTTTTTTGCTGTTTTCCAGAAAATCAATTTTGAAATACTCATCTCAGGTCATGTAGAGTATTGCGAAAAACAAAATTTCATTATCCGGTAGCTCACTAAGTAGCATTTCGTACCTTCGAAAGCAAATATTTCGTTGATAAGTACCTTATACTCTTCGAAAATTCTGACTTCATTTATGCTTCTTAATTTAGGGGAGAGCTGCCTACAGTGGATAGAAAAAATTGGTAGATTGCAGTAAACACAAAGTAGGATATATATTAAAGAGCTGTTATGGCACAAATGAAGCTGATGAGATATCAGTAAAAATCAATTCTTTAGCAAATAAAAAGCTATTGATATTATTTTGTGGTGGTAAAATTTTGTCCATTGTTGGCAGGTTCACCCTACAGTGAACATTCGATTCTCCACTGCGAATCAGAATAGAAAGATGTTTTTATACGTACCCCTAAATTATATTTTATAACGACTCCACTAGTACAAAGCCTGTTAATAATACGTGCTTTTTTCCATCCTAATCAATACTTTTAGTCCAACTGGTACACTAAAACTTTGCCTAAATTGTTACAAAAACATCAGATTTGGTGTGTGATAAGTTTAATATCTTCACTAGTAAAAAAAAAGTATTTCAAAACAAATTTTCCACAATTTTATTTCGAAACAGATTTATTTGCACATGTTCCAAAAAAAGTTTTCCAGCGCCGAAAAGACTTCAGATAACAAATTTCATGCTTTTATAACTATGAGAGCAAAATTTCCAAAATCTTCAGTTTTTCGCTTTGAGTATTTGAAATTACTTTTACAATAAATATTGTTTTTAAATTAAATGATCTAAATAATTATTCATCAATTTGAATATGCGCATGTGACTAGAAAACATATAACCTACACGCGTTTGGCATTATGAGACCGTTTTTTAAATTCTCTTTGATTTTTGCCATCCACACTTCTTGACTGCCTTTGTTTTCTTTGGCTTCAATTTTTCATCTTTGACTGACCGTTGAATATTGTCCTTGTTCATTTTCTTAGATTTCTTTTTTTCTGGACCATTGACAATCAGTTCTTTTGATCGACCCTTGGCAGCTGTAGCTTCTTCATGCTGTAGGATTACTTCTCATACGGATGAAGAAGTTACAATTTTACTTTTTCCTTTATCCCTGAGTTTTCGATTGGATACTCTTGGCAAAGCTTTTGTGTAAGGACGTATCTCTTCAGGTAAAATAAAAACACGTTCGTATTCTATTTCGTTAGACTTTTTACGCTTTAGAACTTTTCTTGAAGGTTTTAATGGAGGTTCAGGGACTTGTTCTTCTGGATGAATCTGAACATCTTTTTCTCCAATTTCTTGCTGGAGTTTTAAGCGAACTCGCAACTCGGTTTCCACTTCAGGTTGAAATACCTGCTGAACTTGAGACAAATTTCCTTCAGCTGATTGTAAGATTTCTGGCTGAGGTAGCAAGGTGGATTCCAGATTTGGCTCAATAATGAGTCGCACTTTTAAAGTTACTTCTTTATTAGTGTAAACTATATTTTAATGAACTGGTGAATACGAAGCAACTTGCAACGTGCTTTCTTCGCTGGGCTTTGTTGGAAGACCATCTTGGAAGAGAACGTATGATTCTGGAAGAATTTCTAACTCGATTGCTTCACTGTTTGTAAATCATGAGTCGTACTGAAAATCCATTTCTTCTGAATCTACGATCAGTTGCTGCGTCTCTGGCTGATCAACTGACACTTCAAGCGGTCGATCTGTTACGGATGAACACAGGAAGTCGGCTTCAGTGAAGATGTTAGGATTGAAGGGGCAAATTCCACTCTTTGCAAATCCAGATATTATGTTTGATGGCGCCAGGGCCTCCATGTGAACTTTTCCAACGTGACCAGTGACATCATAAATAGTCATGGGGCGGCCAGGATTTTTCGTCATCCATGAATCGCAAGCTGCATTGTAGCAAGCCTTAAATAACTGACGACAGGCGATATCCAGAGCTTGCATTTGATTACTACTGTGTGGAGGCAGATATAGAAGGGTTACCCCTGCTTCTCAAGCCGTGTCAATGATTTCAGCTGAGGAATAAGATTCATGATTATCAAATATGATGAGAGTTGGATCTTCCTGAGAGCTGCCAGTGTACTTTATGAAGTGCTTGACTACGTAAAGGAAATTTTCCTTTGTCATCCATCCTGAAGGATTCGCCAATCCAATGGTTCAAGGTGACGCCTCTTCAATAATTTTATCCTCGAAATCTTTTCTAGGAAAACCCATTGCTGGTGGGAGAAAGTTGCCTGTTGCAAAAATGATTGTACATGTTGTAACAAATCGACCTTGCTCTCCACTTGTGCATTTGCTTGACTGTTTAACTCCTTTAGGAGCAAAGATTTTTTTTGATGCTTCAACAGTTGTGGTAACCGTTTCGTACATGTTAAAATATAAAAATACTATTAACTCGATAATTTAAAAATTGGACCTGACTATTATGCTACTGTTAAAATTTTTAACACTACACGCTGTTGCACATTATATCCTACTATAAATAAACTACATATGTAGTTTAAAAATATATGATTTAAATAATAATAATTTTGAGCACCCACCTTTTAAGGATGATTGCACTATTAAATCTATTATATTATATTTGCAATGAACATTTAAATACATCACACTGCAGCTAGGTAGCAACTAAACCTATGTTCAAAGTATCAGCTGATTCTGTCTTCTGCTATATTAGTACCAACCTATGTATGTAAATTATTTGAAATGATAATTTTCTTACATAGCACGTAAGATTTAAGGGTGAAAAATATGATAGTTTAATGACCAAGGAACATATATTATTCATTAAGATCCGTCTAAAAAATGTTATTTAGTTGGAAAAAATTACTAAAGTTGAGGACAATGTTTCTTGATCATGTCAACAAAGCTTTTTGATACTTCTTTCTTTTATTATAATTGAGTAGAACACAAAATTCCGTCTTATGATACATTTTGATAAACTTAAATCATTCAAAATGCGCAAATTAAATTTACTTCAGGTATATTTATCATTTTCAAAATTTCTATACTATTTCAATTCCAAATTCGAGTTTTGCATGCGAAATTCTAAAACAGTTTAATTTTTTAGGCCTTGAAACAAAACTTTTTTTGGTTCAAAAGCTTTGAATTCGAAAATATTTGGTTTCAAATTGATTAATTTCTAGAGATTTCGAATTTGATGAATTTGAAACCGTGAAACCATAAATAGCAATCTTGTTATGTATTCTTTTTTGAAATTCAAATTTTTCGATATAATATCTTGAAATTGTACAATGTTTAGTTGAAGACTGGAAAAAATCATTTGAAATTGAAAAATATTCCATTGGAAAATTTCAATACAAACAATAATTCCGAAGTTTCAATTTTTCAAATAAAAGTGAAATGGGTAAATTTTCAAGAAAAGAAGTATTAACAATTCAAAATTGTTTGATTATTAAGTGATTTGAATTGACTTAAGATAATTTAAATTTCGAAGGGTTGAAGTATAATGATTCTTTAACCTCTTAATTCTTGTTAACTTTTTTTTTTGTATTTAATAAAGTTCGGATTTATTTAATTTCAAATCTTTCGTAGTATAAATCTGTAAATTTGAAATGTTTCCCGTTTGAAATTACTTCATTTTGAAAGACTCGTCAAAATAATTCGTTTTGACAGTTTATAATTGAAATTGTTTTATTTTAAGCAGTGGGAATGACGGAGATTTTTTTTACCTTGGATAGGTTTTTCGAATCAATTTTGATATTTAATTATGTCCAATTTTGTGTAAAGAGATAAAAAAAATGGTAGAATTTCAGAAGCTTCATCTTTGAAACATTCAATTCAGTTTGCAATTTCAAATTGTTATTGATTAATTGCATTGGATTAGAAAATATTCGAAATCAAAAAATTTTAATTTGATATTATTTCATTTTGAATGCTTTTAATTAGAAACAACACAATTTCAAACGCCTCGAAATTTAAATAATCTAATTTTCAACATTCTTCTTTGAAATTGTTCAATTTTGAACATTTTGAAATTGTCATATTTTTTAAATTTCAATTTCAAATCATTCAATTTTCAGATTCTGTAATTCAAAATTGAATTGTTCAATTCGGAAAGCTTTGAATTGGAAATCATATAATTTCAGCTTCTGATTTAAAAATTTTCAATTCAAAATTCTGAAATAGCTTGAATAAAAGTGTCTTCAATCAATAAATCGTTCAATATTTTTGTTAATCTCGAACGCTTTCAATTTGAAATGAGTAACTAATAATTATTGTTTCAACAATTGTTCGAACTCACTCCTTGAAAATTTAATTAGGAATAGATTTTCAAATTGTTTATATTTTCAATGTTAGGAAATAAAAATCCAGAGATATAAATGCATTTCCGTCAAGAGTTTGAATATTTTCCGATCGCGATTGTAAAATATTCAATTACTTCCGCCTTTAAGAATTAATAATATTCAACTGATTGTTTGTTTCAATCCTTTATGTGTTTGAGCTGAATTTATTTGAATAACTACTGGATGACTGAACCGTTTTCGCCGTTTGTTAAGCAATTAAAAAATAATTAATACAAGGTGGTTAAAGTTCGGAGCACTGGAATTTATTATATTTTATTCTATATAACAAGTAAATATTGTTAAATTTGAATAGTGTTTCATTTTCAGACCCAAGCAAGAAGATCGAAGCGGGTAAAGAAGCGGCAGAGGAACCAAAGGACGATATATATGACGACTTGGAATATTTCAATCTAATTATGAATTTAATTATTTCATTGTCCGCTGTACCATACACGGGTTTTACTGCGATTTTCCTTGTGTACTACAAAATAGAAATATTGATTATTGTAGGTGAATACTAGTACAGACATTGTTTTGTTTATACAGATTTGCAAGACGGGCGCAGCTGCTTGGGTTCAAAATGTATTATTATTATTATTATTATTATAACCTAACTAATTAGCTTGAAATAAAGAGATATTACATTTAAAGAGTTTGATTTTCAAAGCAGTACGGTCGCTATTGACCCTGGCAGTTGATGCGACTATAAACATTCAATTAATAATTTTTTTTCGAAATTCGTTGAAATCCTAAGAGATTTGTGAATATCCTTTGAATCTTATGAAAATACAGACCAATGTTGCTACACGGAAAAAAATGGATGGTCAAAGTTAGAGGATCACAATTTAGAAGGCCAGTCCGTTCTTCTAGATGGTCTAAAGAGCCGTCCAAAATTTTTCCGACATAGTCGGAGAGGCTCTCATTTTATGACCAGTCTGTTATAAGAAGGTCAGACTCACTTTCAGGGATGAGTGATGTATCCTTTCGGGATGGTCAATACGATCATCTTGTTTTCACTTATTTCGACCATCCACGGAAGAGCAAATGACCCATCGTGGAGGGCCAACCTAATAAGTCACCGTTGGCGTGTTTATTTAAAATGATTACATGTACAAGTCAAATGTTCTCAACATATAATAAATTTAAAGTGCATAAGTATATTAGGCATAATTGTAAAGGCATATTTAGGATAAAAAAGATATTCCTTTCTTTAAAATCAAAATCTATCATTTATTTTTGAGGAGAAAATCTGATAAATAATTCAAATTTCACTTCATAAGCCTTCCCTGTGAGCATAGAATTATTTTTAATAACTTTACTATTATTATTTGCTGTATGCAATTGCTTTTCACATTTATTCATTTCAAATAGGCGCGCCAACCTTAACCAATCCGGTTGTTGATGCAATGCATGCAGTGTGAAACACGAAATAGTATGAGGAAACCCCACTCCTGGAAAATTTCGACGCGTGGATTTGGATTTAGTTAGTTTCCAGTGCTCGTAGCACCTCTTGCGGGAACATGCATACATGCATACAGATCTTAATACATGCAGGCACACACATTCGTCAGAATCTGTGTTTTAGGACAAGCATGCATGTGTTTCTTTACACCCATGCGGCTTACACTATTGGCGCCGCCATTTGTAAATCTTTAATTTCAACGATTTTCTGCAAGAGGCGCTACGAACGATGCAAACTAACTAAATCCGAATCTATGCTTCGAAATTTTCCGAAGGCCCCATGGGAGTGGGCTCTCCTGATACTACTTCAACTACTTCGTGGTGCGAAAGAATACGAGAGCTGGAAGCTTCGTGGTCTAGACTCTAGAGCATTTTCGGAGTAAGTGAATGTCATTGAGCCGTTCAGCGAGAGTAATCAGGCAAGCCTCAAGTGGATCTGGTCGTCGGATTCCTATGTCGGAGTAATTTTTATACTCGGAGATTATATTTGTGTCATTGGAGTGGCCTGCTGACTTAGTTTTGAAGGAAGGAAGCATTCTCTACCAATTTTAAGAAAAATTCGAGTCAGTCAAAAATATTTTTAGAAATTTAAAACGTTTAAAATAGATTATAAATGTTGAAAAACTTGGAAAAATTTCCGAAAATTTATCAAATATTTCTTGATTTCTTCCGAACTTCTAAACATGTTTTAAAAAGACTTGAATTTTTTCTAATATTTTGTAAAATCCTATAAAATAAAAAAAAAGTCTTTAAAATCTTCTAGATTCTTTTTTGACACATCTGAAATATTCAAAAATCATTTTTAATTGTCTCAAGAATTTTGCAAGAATTATATTAATATCAATTTTAAAAACACACTGATAATACTTATTTTCTTGTTCTCAATTGTGAGAATTTAATTTCAGCTCGAATTTAAGTGTTCAAAATCTTTTAACAAATAAATACTTATTTGAAATTTTTATATTTTATTATTATTAATATTTTTTTGTATTCTTTATAAAACAACCATTTTTACGTAACGGTGATGAGGGGCGTTACATTTTCAAACAAAGTGAATAATTTTCAACTAAAATGATAAACCTTCAACTGGAATATTTGAATTTTGAACCAAAAAGATAAATTTCCAAGTAAAATAATGAATCCTTAACTGCGAAAATTGACTTGCAAACGAAAAAAAATGAATTTTCAATTAAAATAATTATGAATCTTCAACCAAAAAGTTAAGTTTTAACAAAAGAGTTTAACTTTCAAACAAGTAATTAAATTTTCGTTCCAAAAATGATGAATTCTGAACGCAAAATGTATTAGTTGATATTTTACACAAAAAAGATTTTAATTTTTAATCAAAAACAGTTGAATTCAACCAAAAAAGGCAACTTTTCAACGCAAGTTGAATCTTCAAATAAGAAAAAATGTCCAATCAAGAGAGAGAACGAATTGCAAAAAATTGTGGAGTTATTAAGCAGATACTCAAAACAAGTAATATAAAGCTACTTTTACCAATTAAGAATTATTTTTATTCAATTCTATATTGAAATTTGAAAAAAATAAGCACGCTCTCGAAAAAGCTCCCTAACTTAAAAAAAAATCCCTGACATTTCGAGGTTTTTCCAGGTACATACAAATTCCCTGATCATTCCAGGTTATCCAGGTAGGATAGACATTAAATAAGTCAATAATACTAAAAACATTACTAATAATTTCTTGAATTTGTCTCTAAAGTCCATGAGTTTGGATACTATATTATATATTTGGTACTATATTAAATTAAATTTAAACTGTTTCAAATTCCTAACTTTTCAAGTAAAAATATTGCATTTTCGACAAGATAGATGAATTTTTAACTAAAAAGATTAATTTTTTACCAAAAAAATACGATTTATCAACAAGATGCATTCTCAACCAAGTAGTTGAATTTTCAATTTAATAATATCAATTTTCAACCAAATAGTTTAATTTTTAACTAAAAAAGATCAGTTTTCAACTAAATTTTCAGTAAAAAAATTAATTTTCCACCAAGAAAACAAACAAATTTTTAACGAAATTGATGAACTTTCAACTAGAATGATTAACCTTTGACTGAAATAGATGAATCTTAAACTAAAAAATATGAATTTTCAACAAAAGAGTTTAACTTTCAACCAAGTAGTTTTATTTCCAACTAAAATGATGAATAAAAAAATTAATAAATGAATAATATGTGATAATAAATAATTTGATAAACTAATTTTCACAAAAAGATAAATTTTCAAAGAAGAAGATTAATTTCCTACTAAAAAAAAACGACTTTTCAACCAAATTCACGAATTTTGAACAGAATAGTTGAATTTTCAACTAAAAAAGACAAATTTTCAAAGAAATAGTTCAATTTTGAAGCAAAAATAGAATAAATGTACAATTTTCAGTTTAAAAAATTAATTTTCAGCCAAACTGACGAATTTTCAACTAAAATGATGAATCTTCGACTGTAATAGATGAATTTTAAGCAAAAAGATAGTTTTTTTAAAAACAAGTTTAACTTTTTATCAAAGTTAATTTCAACTTTCAATCAAGTATTTTTATTCTTAACCAAAAAGATGAATTTTCAACTAAAATGACTAATACTTAACCGGAATACTTGAATTTTCAACCAAAAAGATGAGTTTTCAAACAAGAAGATTAATTTTCTACAAAATAGACAATTTTCCAACAAAATAAACTAAAAAGGTCAATTTTCAACCAAAAATGAAATAATTATAAATCTTTAACTTTACGTTTTAAAAATTAATGTACCATCTAAGAGATGAATTTTCAACTAAAATGATTCAAGTAGAATCAGTTGCATTTTCACTTTAAAAATAATAATTTTCAGTCAAAAAAATAGTTACATTATCAAATGAAGTGTTGAATTTTTAACTAAAATGATGAATCTGCAACTGTACTAGTTACATTTTTAAACAAAGTGTTGAATTTTCAACTAAAATGATAAATATCTTTAACTAGAATAATTGAATTCTCAACCAAAAAGATGAATTTTTAACCCAGAAGATTAATTTCTACCAAAAAAGACGAATTTTCAACTAAAAACGATAATTTTTCAACTAAAAATTAAATAGTTAAATTTTTAATTAAAAAATTAATGTTCAACCAAATAAATTAATTTTTAACTAACATGACGTAATATTCAACTGGCATAGTAAAATTTTCAGTTGAAAATTTAATTTCAAACAAAAAAAAAAAAAAATTTTCAACCAAATAGTTAAATAAAGTGATATAAACATATTTTTACAAATGAAGGATCATTGTTATTCAATTTTATATTTTGCAATTGAAAAAAGAAAAAATTAAACACGCTATCAAACGCCCTTAAAACGCGCTTAAAACGCCCTTAAAAAGCAGAAATATATATTTTGTTAAAAATTATTTGAAATGTTTTCAAGTTTTAAATTAAATTTTAATCTTTTCAAAACTTCTAAATATCTTTTAAACTTACTCAAATTTTTTATGCTTGTTTAATTATTATTTATACATCGAAATTTGTTTTAGAATCTTTTTAAATATTCTATAAAAATTAATTTTTCAAAATAAAAAAAAAAATAAAAACATTTTCAATTTTCCTAGGAATCGTAAGAAAATTTCGTCATTATCTTAAAACCTTTCAAAATCGTTAAAAAGCTGGACAAGTTTTATTATAAAATTTTCAAAAATCTATATTTTGTGTTACATTTGAAAAAAATTTTTTCAATTTTTTAATAAAGTTTGGAATTGTTTAACTTTTAAAGCTTTAAGCTTGAATTCATTCATTTTTAAAGTTTCCAATTAGAAAAATTAATTTAAAGTTCTTCAATTTTAAACGGCGAAAATTACAGTGAATTTTGTTTGACACAAATCACATTTTTTAGTAAAAAAATATTTTTTTTTTGATATATTGATATATTATATTTCACTTGACACTACATGATACGATAATAGCTTTCATCTTTCAAATTTCTATAATTTAAATTCAAAATTATAGTTCTGAATGCGTAATTCTAAAAGTTTACTTTTTGAGGCTTTAAAACTAAAGTTTTTTTGCTATAAAAGCAAGAAGATCAAAAATGGACTTTTTAAAATTAAGGCTTCTTTTTTTTCTTTTTGTTTACTGAAACAAAAGCTGAGGTTTTTTCTTTAAATACATATTGACACCTCAGTCATTGAAAAATTTACTTAATTTTGAATGGTTACAATTTGAAAATTCTTCATTTTTAAACGAATTAAATTTAATTAGAATAATTGAAATTTTGAAGAGTTTGAGCATAAAAAAGTTTTAATAACATCATTCTGGGTAATTACATTTTTTCAGTTTTAAATGAAGTTCGATTCATTTAATTTTCCACGTTATGGTAGACATTTCAATTTGTAATGTTTTCCATTTAAAATTACTTCATTTGAACGTTTTTTTACAAACAATTCAATTTTTAAAGTTTATATTTGAAATTTGTTCTATTTTGAATGGTAAAAATTAAGGTGAATTTATTTTTCGATCTCAGAAAAATTGGTCTAATCAAGTTTAATGTTAAATTATAGTTTTTTAAATGTAATAACAATTTAAAATTCTAGAATTTTAGAAGCTTTGACTTTGAGACATTTAATTTATTTTTTAATTTAATAATTGTCCAATTTTGATCGCTTCGAATTGAAAATTATTTAAATTCAAAAGTTTTAAATCATTAAATTTTGAACGTTTTTAATTAGAAATAATACAATTTTAATTACATTAAATGTTGAATAGTACAAAATAAAACTGATCAATGTTGAACGCTTTGAATTAGAAATTATACAATTTCAACTCCTTAAGGAAATTATCCAATTTTTCAAATTTTATTCTGAAATTTTTTAAATTGGAGAGCTTCTGATGAAAAATGTTTCAACTTGATATACTTTCAATTTCCAATTTGTTAAATTTTAACCGCTTTTATTTAGAAATTATACAATTCAATATCTTTTTTTATTTATTTCAAATGCTTTCAATTCGAAATTATGAATGATTGATTTCAACATTATTAAAACTCTTAAAATTGAAAAAGTTGTTTGGTATTTTATTTTTGAATTGTTTATATTTTCAATGACAAGAAATACATATTTTATATCAATCAAAAGAATTATAATGGTAAAGAAGGTTTTTGTACTAGTATAAAAATTCTTAAAATTTTGAAAAATTTTTTAGAACTAAAAAAATATTTAGAAGAATATTCACCTGCAATTGGTTTAACATTTCCCTTTGGGGATGAAGAGCTGTGATGGCCAGATCGCGTTCTAACTCATCGAACTGCGGTTCACGTATGTCCATCTTTTGTGCGAGTTGCAACTGAGACCTCGTGATATGCTCATTAAGCATTTCCTGCAATAAACATTTTAAAAAATCTTAATAACATATATTAATTAAAAGACTAAAATTAAAAGACTAAGATTGAAAGAAACTACCATCGAGTATTAATAAATAATAATAATCCACACGTTTGTTTTTTTATTACTGTTTTTTAATTAATTCGTTTTATTATTTACAGTTTAGACTCACATAAGTCTAAACGTAAAATAATAATGTTCAATTGATAATATATAAATTTCTTTGGGATCAAAGAAAATCAAATTAATAATTGGAAACTAATATTTTTGAAATAAATATATTTGACGTTTAATTTACTATGTCTTTTTAAACTTTTTATTTCAGTTGATAAGATTTTTATTTATTTTTTTAATTCTGGCTATTAGTTTCAGTGAAAATAATGAAATCGTTCCAATCTATTACAGTTACAATTTTTCAATTTAAGTAAATATTCCAAAATTTTATTTCTCTCTTCAAAATTATGAGTTTCATATGTAGATCAATGCAAATTTTCCAGATTCCTTAAATTTCTTAAAATCCGCGAATTCCCTCAATTCTTAGAAATCCCTAAAATTCTTGAATATTCTGAGTTTCCTAAATTCTTTTCATTTTCTGCATTCCTGAAATTCCTTGAATTACCTCAATATCTTGAATTTCATTAATATTTGAAATTCTCTGAATTCCTTGACTTCTCTGAAATGCCTAAATATTCTGAATTCCTAAAATTACTTAAAATCTCTGAATTTCTTTCAATTCTCGGAAATCGCTGAAATTCTCTCAACTCTGTGAATTCCTTGAATTTCCGAAATGCTCTGAAATCTCTTAAATTCTCTAAATTCCTTGAATATTATGAATTCCGTGAATTCTCTAAATTTAATAAATTCCCTAAATGCTCTGAAATTCCTGAAATTCTCTGAATTCCCAGAAATCCTTGAATTTTTTTAATATTGTGAATACTCTGAATTTCTCTAATATCTCTAAATTTCTGAAAATCTCTAACCTTTTGATTCTCTGAAATCCTTTATTTCTCTGAATTTCCTGAAATACTTGAATATTACAAATTTCCTGAATTCTTTGAATGTTCTGAATTCCTGAAATTCTCTGAATTCCTTGAATATCCTGATATCCTTGATTTCTATAAATTCCCTGAATTTCCTGAATTCCCTAAATGCTCTAAAATCCCAGAAATTCTCTGAATTCCTTGAAATCTTCGAATATCCTGAATTCCTTCAACATTAGGAATTCCTTGAATTCTCTTAAATCTTCGACTATTCTGAATTCCCTGAGTTGTTGAAATTTCTTGAATATACTGAATTCCTCAAATTCTCTGAATTTCCTGAATTCATGATATTTTATGAATTCAGGAAATTTCTAAAATTCTCTACATTTCTCCTCCGAATTTCCTAAATTCTTTTAATATTCTGCATTCCTGAAATTCCTTGAATTACCTGAATGCTCTGAAATACCTGAAATCTTTTAATTCTTTGAATATCTTGAATATCCCTCAATTACTTAAAATCTCTGAATTCCGTCAATTCTCTGAAATCCCTGAAATCCTGGAATATTCTGAATTTTCTCAACTCTTTTAATGTTCTGAATTCCTGGAATTCTTGCAACTCTCTGAATTCCTTGAATTTCCAAAATGCTCTGAAACTTCTTAAATTCCCTGAATTCCTTTAATAATATGAATTCCGTGAATTCTCTAAATTCCATAATTCCACCAAAATGCTCTGAAATTCCTTGAATTTCCTGAAATTTCCTAAAATCCTCGAATTTGTTAAATATTCTGAATTCCTTGAACACTTTCAATTCCCTAAATTTCTTGAATATTCTAAAATCTTTTAATATTCTGAATTTCCCCAATTTTTTATATGTTCTGAATACCTGAAATTCTTTGAATTCTTTGGATTTCTTGAATTCCTTTGATATTCTGAATTCTCTTGATTTCTAAAATCCCCATAAATGCTTTGAAAACCCTGAAATTCTCTGCGTTCTCGGAATCCTTCGAATAATATGAATTCCTTTCATATTCTGAATTCTCTTAATTTCTTGCATTTCCTAAATGCTCTGAAATCCCTGAAATTCTCTGAAATCCCTAAAACCTTCGTTATCATGAATTCCTTCAATATTCGAAATTCCTTGAATTCCCTAAATTCGCTGACTTCCTTGAATTCTCTAAACTCCTGGATTTTTCTGAATTCCCTGAATTGCTGAAATTCCTTGAATATTCTTAATTCCTGAAATTCATTAAATTCTCTGCATTTTCTGAATTCAGAATATTTAAGAAATTTAGGAAATTCCAGAAATTTTCTAATCCTGAATTCTTTGAAATCCCTGTATTCTTTGAAATCCCTGAATTGCTTCAGCTGAATTTCTTAAATATTCTGAATTCTCTAAAATCCCTGAATTCCTTCAATTCTTCTGAATTCTTTGCATTATTTTGAAGTTCTTGGAATTCAAAGAATTTTCAGAATTCAAGGAATGAAGATTATTGAGAGAATTCTGCGAATTTAGAGAATTCCAAGGATTTCAAAATATAGCAAGAAATTTAGGGAATTTAGGCGAAAAAATTCCAAGGAATTTTCAAAGCATAAAATAAAATTACATAGAATTTAAAGAATGAAAAAGAATTTGGAGAAATGAAACAATCAAAATTAGTAAATTAATACTGAAACATATTTGAAATTTAACTACTTCAGTAGATAACAAGTTCGAATTGAAATTATCCATAATTGAAAAATAAAAAAGCCGTTGGAACTGAATATTTTTTAGATAGCTTTCGAATTTGCTTTCGATACTAATCTGTTTAAAAATGGCAAATTTTTTCATGAAAAATAAAACGATGCCTATCAAATTATTTTTTTAAAGTGAATTAAGCTGTACAATTTAAAAACTGGAATAACAGTAATCTTGTTTTATATTTACATATTATCAATTGCAATTTTTTCTTGAGAGCATTTAATTTCTAGTAATAAAATATACAATAAAAGACTCTAGCCTCTTAATTTTCTTTGAAAACATGTTATTAAAGGTCCTAAATCTATATTACTTTAATAATTCGTGATATTCACAAACTTACTTCACTGACCATTAATTGTTCCGACGTCCTTTCGTCGAAAGAATCTGAAACAAACCAAAATAAATCATTAGCGTTTCACATCTGCGGATATCTGTTCCCCCAAAAAATTATATACTTTAAAGAAAGTCTTCAAACTAATCTCTCAAAAATCTATTCTGCATTCTTGTAAACAAAAGCTTAATTATTAACAATTTTGACAAGCAGTCAATTTTTAAAAGTACTGATCTTGAAATTTCAATCTTGAAAAACGTTACTGAAGTATCATAAATTTGGCAAATAGACTTACTTTCGAAGTCCACTACAGGTCGAAGATTGTCAATTATCCTCACCCAATCTAAAAAAAAAATGTCAGATACAAAATATTTTAACTTTTCGAATCGTCTCAGAAGTATCACAAATACTTGTAAATGTACGATTTTAAGGAAGGAGGATCGGAATCAAGAAGGATCGAATCAAGAAATAATGCCAATAAAACATTCACAGAAGAGAGATCTTAAGAGAAACTACAACTGGTCGTGGAAAAATCTGGCAGTGGTGACATTTTTTTACTATGGTTTTGAGAACTTGAATTTTCTCCTTACTTTGCGTACACACAGGCCACGGACTCACTTCAGAGATCAAAATTGTGTAAATAAATAGTGTCACAAATTAGAAAAAATAGCGTCAAAATAGTGTCATAATGTTTTTCAATTATTAACCTTATGTGTAGTCCGAAGTTAAAAGTGTACAGTCCGAAATCAAAAAGTGTGCAATGAAAAATAAATTTTTTTTTTTAATTTCTAGTTTTCTAACCTAATATTTCAAAAGTATTGAAAATAAACAGTCTTTTCCTCATGAATTAATAAAACCCAATAAGAAACTCCAACTATTTTTTGTTCAAAGTTCATACTTTTCGACTGAAAAGTCTATTATTGAATTTTTGGTTAAGAATTTATTTTTTATGGTTCAAAATTGTATTAGTTGGTTCAAAATTGAATTATTTAGTTGAAAATTCAACAACTTTGGTAAAAGTCATACTACTTGGTTAAAAATTCAACTGTTTTCTTTAAAATTAGTTTTTTCGGTTTGAAAATTAATCTCTTTCTGTAGAAATTTTACTCCTTTTGGTTCAAAATGCAAGTGACTGGTTAAAAAATAATCTGTTTCGGTTGAAAATGAATTTTTTTGTCGAAAATTGAACTATTTTATAGAAGATTCGTTTTTTCGGCTCGAAATTTACATGTATTTTGTTGAAGATTCGTCTTTTTGGGTACAAAATACAAACTGTTTGGTTAAAAATTCGTTTTTGTAGGTTAAATCCAACTGTTTTTTATCTTAAATTAAAATGTTCTTCGTTGAAATATCAAGTATTACCTTTTTCGTTGAAAATTCATCTTTTTATGTTGAAAATTCAACTCCTTGATTGAAAATACATTATAAGTTTTTCACCAAAAATAGATTAGTTCAATCTTCAGTTAAAAAAATAAATTTCAACCAAAAAGCTGACTTTTCAACTAAAAATATGAATTTTCAACTGAAATAGTTAAATTTTCAGTTAAAAAATACATTTTTAACCACATGACAATGATTTTTCAACAAAACAGTTGACTTTTCAACAAAAAAGATACTTTCTAACAAAACTGATTCATTTTCAACAAAGCAGATTAATTTCTAACGAAATAGTTAAATTTTCAACTAAAGAGATGAATTTTCAACTAAGTTGATATATCTCCAAACAAAAAATGAATTTTTAACGAAGTAGTTCAACTTTCAAACAAGTACTTGAATTTTCAACCAAGAAGATTATTGTTCTACGAAAAACAGATCATTTTTGAACAAAATACATTAATTTTTAACCAAAAAGTTGAATTTTCAACGGAAAAAGATAAATTTACAATTAAAAATGGAATATTTAAATTTTCAGTTAAAAAAATTAATTTTCAACTAAAAAAAAAATTTGGATCAGAATGATGAACTTTCATATAAGAACACTAATTTTCTATCAAATGAGACGATTTTTTAATAAAATACATGAATTTCCAATAATTAAAGATAAATTTACAATTAAAAATGGAATAGTTAAATTTTCAGCTTAAAAAATTAATACTCAACTAAACAAAATTTTTCAAGCAAGAAGATTCAATTTTCTACCAAAAACCACGAATTTGTAACAAAATACAAAAATGTTCAACAAAATATTTGAATATTCTAGCAAAAAGATGAATTTTCAAGTAAGAATTTCAATTTTCAACCAAAAAACTAATTTTCCAACAAAATACAAGATAAATTATCCACCCAAAATAGAACAGTTCAATTTTCAGTTAAGAAATTAAATTTCCATCAAAGAGATGAATTTTCAACTAAAATGATAAATTTTCAAATGGAATAGTTAAATTTTTACTTAAAAAATACATTTTCAATCAAAAGTCAACGATTTTTTAACAATATATATGAATTTTCCATCAAAAAAGGGTATTTTTTAACAAAATTGTTTCATTTTCAAGAAAATACTTGTATTTTCAACAACAACAAAATTCCATTTTTAACCAAAAAGATGAATTTTCAAGCAAGATTATTTTTCTACCAAAAACCAAGAATTTTTAACAAAATACATGAATTTTCAACCAAATAGTTGAATTTTCAAGCCAAAATCTTAAGTTTTAACCACAAAAACGAAATTTCAACAATGTAGACGATAAATTTCCCACCAAAAATGGAACAGATTAGTTTTCAGTTGAAAAATTAAATTTCAACCAAAGCGATGAATTTTCAACTAAAATGATAAATTTTCAACCGGAATAGTTCAATTTTCAGTTGAAAAATACATTTTCAACCAAAAAGGATACTTTTTAACAAAATTGTTTAATTTTCAAAAAGGTATATTAATTTTTAACCAAATAGTTCATTTTTCCACCATAAACATGAATTTTCAACCAAATAGTTAAATTTTCACTGAAAAAGATAAATTTTGAACAAAAAATGGAATAAGTAAATTTTCAGTTAAGAAAGTAGTTAAAAAAAAGAATTTTCAACAATATAGTTAAATTTCTACCAAATACTTGAATTTAACATCCAAAATAGATGACTTTTCAACAAAACAGTTGAACTTAAAAAAAAAAGACTTTTTAACAGTATTGTTGAATTTCCTACAAAGTAGATTACTTTTTCAAAAAAATAGTTGAATTTTTAAACAAAAGCATGAATTTTCAACGAAAAAGGTTAATTTCTGCCCGAAAAACACGAATTTTCAATAAAATACGCGAATTTTTAACTAAAAAAGAACAATTTTTAACCAAAAATGGAATTGTTGAATTTTCAGTAAAGAAAATTAATTTTCAACAAATTTTCAACAAAATAGTTTTTAAATATTTGGATTACGTAGTTAAATTACTCTGAACTTGCTGGATTATATGAGCATTACCCTGGATTACAAAGGGATTTACCTGGATTACAAAAGGATTTAGCTGGATTACAAAAGGGGTTACCTGAATTACAAAAGGATTTATCTGGATTACAAAAGGATTTATCTGGATTACAAAAGGGGTTACCTGAATTACAAAAGGATTTATCTGGATTGCAAAAGGATTTATCTGGATTACAAAAGGATTTAGCTGGATTACAAAAGGATTTATCTGGATTACAAAAGGATTTACCTGGATTACGAAAGGATTTAGCTGGATTACAAAAGAGGTTACCTGAATTACAAAAGGATTTATCTGGATTACAAAAGGATTTAGCTGGATTACAAAAGGGGTTAACTGAATTACAAAAGGATTTATCTGGATTACAAAAGGATATAGCTGGATTACAAAAGGGGTTACCTGAATTACAGAAGGATTTACCTGGATTACAAAAGGATTTAGCTAGATTACAAAAGGATTTATCTGGATTACAAAAGGGGTTACCTGAATTACAAAAGGGTTTATCTGGATTACAAAAGGAGTTAACTGGACTACAAAAGGATTTAGCTGGATTACAACAGGATTTATTTGGACTACAAAAGGATTACCGTGGTTTACAAGTGGATTACTCTGCCCTAAAAGTGAATTATGTCGCATTACAGCTGGATTAATCCATATGAGAACTGAATGACAAGTGAATTACCATGGATGGCAAGTGGATTGCCATGGATGACAAGTGGGTTACTCTGGATTACAAGTGGATTACTGCGTCCCATAAGTGTTATATTCCGGATTACAGTTGTATTAATCCATGTTAGAACTGAATGCCAAGTGAATTACCATGGATGATAAGTGGAATGCCATGGATGACAAGTGGAATGCTGGGATTATCAGCGGATTACTCTGCCCTACAAGTACATATTTCTGGATTACAGCTAAAGTAATCCATATTAGAACTTAATAAGTAGATTAACATGGATGACAAGTGGATTGCAATGAATGACCAGTGGATTATTTCGGATGACAAGTGGATTACTCCATATTATAAGTAGATTACACCATCTTACAAGTGGATTAATCGGATTACCCGTGGATTACTCCGAATTACAAGTGAATATTGCCGGACTACAGCTGGATTAATCCATATTAGAACTGAATGACAATTGAGTTTCCATCGATGACAAGTGGATTGCCATGAATAACAAGTGGTTTACTGTGGATTAAAAGTGGATTACTTCGATAAAAAGTGGATTACTCGGATTACCCGTTCGGATAACCAAGCGATCCGGCGGATTACCAGAGTTGTTGCCGTAGGGGATTTTAGAAATTGAAAAACCCACAGGATTGAGTGCGCCAGGATTTGCTGACGATCTCCTGTAGGCGAGGGATTTCACATATATGTAAAACCCCGAAAAGGGTATACACGGAGTAAAAAAATATCTAAAAATCTACTGTCATCGCTCAAAAAAAAGTGTCAAATAGTGTCAATAGTGTGGTGTGGTGAGTCCGAGGCCTGTACACAGGAAAAATGATTTATTACAGTCGTACCTGGATTTCTTTCCAAATTAGATTCCGGAAGGTCTTGAAGGTCCCGAAGATCTAGAAGTTCCCCTGACACGGGGAGTACAAACGAAGAAGGATCCAGTGGTGGATATTCACTGCTCCTGTCCTGCAAACTCACTTCCGTAACCTCGACATCAGACAGATTTTTGTAAAGGTAGGTACACTGCTGTTCATCGACACAGCTGTTGAAGTTTTCCTGGTCTGCGATGATCACCGGATCAAGGGGAGGATAAGGTTCTTTGAGCAGCCTTTTAGGCGAATTCAAATCTGGATCCCCTTCTTCGCTGAACTTTCTCTTTAAATTCAACTGAAGGCTGGTTGAGGTCCCCGCACATAACTCATTGCTTGAGGCTTCAATTGAAATACAAGGCTCATCATCATTCACTGATATTATATCCTTGCCATCAACCAAACTTGGATTCAGGTCTTCACTGAATCTCCTCTTCAAAGTGATTCCAAGATTCTCTGAGATACTCGAGCACTGTTCGGCATTGAGCAAAAATTCTTGCGCTTCAAGACCTTCACCAACACGTTCCAATTTCACTTCAAAAGGTTTAAATTCCCGGACGACGGACGTTCGAACGTAGGAACTCGAACTCACGTTCTCTGTTTCCGGAATGCTTTGAGATGACGATTGACACGAATGCTCAGGAATTTTCTTCTCTGCTATTGGCATTACTATCAAGAAAATAAAAAATTAAGATCAACGTTTAGTACATTTAAAAATATTTGCGCAATATGCCTGTAGGGTATCTATTTGACCAGGATAAGTACGCCATCTAACACGCGAACTACTGGGTATCTCAAAGTTATCAGAGCAATGATAATGAAAAAGAACAGTGAACATCAATTTGTTTCAATCAAAAATATTATACTAAGGTCTGAAATTAATTATTAACTACAAGATTGTATGTTAATATTGAATTGAAAATAAATTTCATCCCAATATTTTGTTATTATCCCCTAATTTTGTTCAAATGCCTAACAAAATAATTTCCAAATTTGAGCAAAATCGGTTAATATTAACCTTTTGAGGATAAGAATCAGCTACAATTTTTAATATTATATAATTTTACTTTTAAAATTAAATCATTTTTTTCTGAAAATAATCACGAATGGCTAATTTTATTATTTCCATCACTTTTAAACTAATTTTTAATTGTTTCAATAATTTTAATTTTTCAAACAATTTATTTCCTGTCGAAATTGTAAAATAGGTATATATTATAGATGCTTTGAGTCTTCTAATGAATGAGAATATTATTATTATTTGTTTCAATAATTTATAAACTGTTTAAACAATACTTATAAGTTTAATTAGATGGCTCGTTGAAGAAAATCCAGAAAAACGTTTTTCTTTAGCAATTTCCCAGAAAATTTAGATATTTTTATGTATCTTTTTGTTTATTAATATTCCTCTTAGTTTGAAAACCAATTTTTCATTGTTTAAACAATTAAAAAATATTTAAATAATTTTTTTTCTCTAAAAATGTTTTTAAATGTTTTTAAAAAATGTTATTATTGTTTTCGGCACAGAATAAATCTCGTTTTGTGAAAACTTCTATTTGGTTTAAAATGTAATTATTTTGTTGAGAATTCAAATATTTTGTTAAAAACTCTTTTTTTTTGTCAATCTTAAAATTCATGTTTAAATGTGGTAATAAATAATCATAATAAATAATAAGACGCAAAAGAAAAAAACATTGTAGATGAAGTATAATAGTATATAGTACTTGATCGTAATCAAATTTTTACTAAAACACAATAACAAAAATTTTTTAACAAAGTAGTTCAACTTTCAACAAAGAAGTTGAACTTTCAACAGAAAAGACTATTTTTCAACAAACTATATGAATTTTTAACCAGAAAGATGAATTTTCAATTAAAAAGATGAATTTTTTACCAAAATAGACGAATTTTCAACTAAATACAAGAATTCTCAACCACGTAGTTCAATTTTCAATTAAAAAAGATCAATTTTGAACCAAAAATAAAATAGGTAATTCAATTTTCAGTTCAAAAAATAAAATTTTCAATAACAAAACGAACTTTTAACCAAAAAGATGAATCTTTTGACAAAAAAGACGAATTTTCAACTAAATACATGAATTTCCAAGTAAAAAAGATTAATTTTCAACTAAAAAGATTAATTTTCTTTAGAAAAAATGAATTTTCAACACAATAGATCAATTTTAATCAAATAGTTGAATTTCCTACTAAAAAAGATCAATTTTCAACTTAAAAGAGAATAATTAAATTTTTAGTTAAAAAAACAAATTTCTCAATAAAAAAACAACAAATTTTTAAACAAAAAGATAAATCTTTAACAACAAAAATGAATCATTTTTTAACACAGTATTTCAAATTTCCACAAAGTAGTTGAATTTTCTACCAAAAAAATACAAATTTTTAACTGAATACATAAATTTTCAACTGAAAAATATCAACTTTCAACCAAGAAGATTAATTTTTTACGAAAAAAGACGAATTTTCAACTAAATACATGAATTTCCAAGTAAAAAAGATTAATTTTCTTTAGAAAAAATGAATTTTCAACACAATAGATCAATTTTAATCAAATAGTTGAATTTTCTACCAAAAAATACAAATTTTTAACTGAATACATTAATTTTCAACTGAAAAATATCAACATTCAACCAAGAAGATTAATTTTTTACCAAGAAGAAAAATTTTCTACCAAAAAGATAAATTTTCAACAAAATAGATGAATTTTCAATCCATTTTCAATCAGTAGTTAAACTTTCCACCAATTAGTTGAATTTTCTACCAAAAAATACAAATTTTTAAATGAATACATCAATTTTCAACTAAATAGTTGCACTTTCAACTGAAAAATAACAAATTTCAACCAAGAAGATTAATTTTTACCAAAAAAGAAGAATTTTAAACTAAATACATTAATTTTCAAGCACATAGTTGTATTTTCGTCTTAAAAATATTAATTTTCAACCAAATGGTTGAATTTTTGACAAAAAAATACGAATTTTTAACTAAATACATTAATTATCAACCAATTAGTTGAATTTTCAACTAAAAAATATCAACTTTCAACAAAGAAGATCAATTTTTTACGAAAAAGACGTATTTTCTACCAAAAAAGACGAATTTCCAAGAAGATGATCAATCAAGCCAATTTAAACATTTTAAATATTTTCTGACCTTAAAACCAAAGGAAATCATAAACTGAAGAAAACAACATGATTTACACATTTTAAGCGTAAAAAAAGTTATTTAAATAATGAAAATCAAGAGGAACATTATTAAACAAAAAGGTACATAAGAATATATAAATATGTGGAAAAATTGCAAATGAAATACGTTTTTTCTGTTTTTCTTTAACGAGATATGTATTTAAACATTCAAGTTTTGTTTAAACAGTTTCAAAATTATTGAAACATATATTAACAGGGTGGCCACTATTTTTTCCATTTTTGTCTCTCGGCTTTCTCCCGGCTCTCCCGGTTAATATTCGTGATTTCTCCCGGTTTAGAAAAAAACATATACACGATAAGCATCAGCAAACTTTTTGGCAAGAAATCAGTTGAGTTTGAATCATATAAACAATTTAAAAATCCGTTATTAAACCAATTTTTCAATATTATGTTTGTATGAAGAAGATTGAAACATTATTTAAATCTTGAAAAGATTAATATAAATATTATAATAATTTTTGTTTGTTTGAAAAAGTAACTTTAAGAGAAAATTGAAAAAGATTTCAAAACATTTAAAATGATTTCCTAAAAATTTGAAAAATAATGTAGAATATTTTAAAGCAAAATCGTTCAATTTTGCAAGATCACAACGTTTTAGAAAAAATTCGAAAAAGTTCAGAGATATTTTGAAGTATGAAGAAGATTGAAAAATAATTTGAAACCTGAAAACATTAAAGAAAATTTTTTTAAAGTGTAGATTTTTGAAGGTTTCGAACAAAAAGTTTGAATTGATTTTTTTTGTTTGAGAAAGTAATTTTAAGAGAAAATTGAATAAGATTTCAAAA
>JAABKJ010007545.1:119931225-120074934 GCA_011634705.1 Andricus grossulariae
AAAATAATGTAATGCTTGAAAAGATTTTAAAATAATTCTAAATATAGTGCAGATTTTTGAAAATTTGGAGCAAAAAGTTTCCAATGATTTTTTATTTTGAAAAGTGAATTTTAAGAGAAAATTGAAAAAGATTTAAAATGATTTCCTAAAATTTTAAACAAGAGTTTAGAAGATTTCAAAGCAAAATTGTTCAGTTTTGCAAGATCACGGAATTTTAGAAAACATTGAAATATAATTTAATACTGGAAAAGATTTTTAAACAATTCTAAAAATTCTATTGATTTTTTAAGATTTCGAACAAAAAGTTTCCAAAGATTTTTTATATTGAAAAATGAATTTTAAGAGAAAAATTGAAAAAGATTTCAAAACATTTGAAATGATTTCCAAAAATTTTGAAGAAGGATTTACAATATTTTAAAGCAAAATTGTTTAATTTTACAAGATCACAAAATTTTAGAAAATATTAACAAACAATTTAATACTTAAAAAGATTTTAAACAAAATTAAGAATTTCAAAAGGTTTCAAGAGAATGAAAACAATTTCTTTAAATTCATAGGCAAAGTTTTAATGTTTTTATTTTTTTATTTTGAAAACATTTTTTAAGAGAATATTTAAAAAGGTATCAACAAATTTCAAAAGATTTCGAAAATCGTGAAAAAAGAATCCAGAAAATTTAAGACAAAATTTTGCAGTTTTGTAAGATTACATAATTTAAAAAAAATCGAGTAAATTTTAGAGATATTTTGATGTTTTAAAAAGATTCGAAAATCGTTTAAAACTTGTAAACATTTCAAACACTAAAAAAATTTTAGATTTTGAAGATTTTGAATAAAGAAGCTATTTAAGAATTTTTAAATGTTTAAAAAAAATTCTTAAGATTCCAAGGAAAATTTAAAATGATTTTGTATTAAAAAAAAAAAAATTAATATAAGATTTTAAAAGATATCGAAACCTTTTAAAAGTTTTTCAACATTGTCAAAAAAAAAATAATCTAGAAAATCATCTGGATTGTTCAATTTTGTTTCTTCAGTTAATTTTGTTTCTTTTATAGCAAAAAATCGAAGATTTAAGACAATTTTTTTTCTATTTTGACAGATTTGGTAAAGTTTTGAAAAAAATCCAAATCAGTTGAAAACATATATAGAAATTTTAGAAGTTTTTAAAATATCTAAAATATTTTACAAGTTGCAAAGATTTCCGAAAATTTGTAAAATATTTTTAAATGTCTTCCAAACTTCTAAAAGTCCCAATCGAGGTTTTAAATATCTTTTAAACTGACTCGAATTTTTCCTAATATTTTGTAAAAAATCTTTTTAAATTTTTTCAAGAATCTTCGAAAATTTATATTTATAGAAACTTAAAAACAAACTAATAATACTAATTTCCTTGTTCTCAGATCTCAGAATCTAATTTTAGTTAGAATTGAAGTGTTCAAAAACTTTTAACAAATACATAGTTATTCGAAATTTGTATTTTTTATAACAAATTATTTTTCCCCCTGAACCAGCTGCTTGCTTCAAAACAATAAAAAATTGCTAGTCTTATAAACAAATTAATTAATTAGGGTCGATGCGGGTATGATAACAAATTAGTTATTACATTTTTTCTTATGATATTAGGATTATCTTCTTTTAATGAACCTTATTTTTGCAATAAAAATTTAAGTACATAATAATACTGGTTAAGTAACATTTTTATAAATACATTTACATAAATTATTTTTAAATCAATTTAAGAATAATGTAACTTGAAATAGTTAATTTCTTAAATCTCACTGAAAGCTTCATGTAAGATTAAAATTTTGGTTTTTTATTTCCATTAATATTCTTATATGTAAATGATAAACAATTACAAGCGAAAATATATTATAAGAATCAGTGAATGTTTTAATAACAGGATCAAAATGAGTTAAATTTTCTAAAATTTTGACACACGCAAATAAAGATCATTTTGGCCTTTGAAACGAGAATCTTTTAAAATATTTGAAACATCATTAATCAAAGTATATTTTTTTAATTTCGTATCACGTTTACCCATATCGACCTTATACAAGTACAATTTTTTTTTAATTGAGTGAAACAAAACCAGTGTATCTGCAAAATTTTAAGTTTTGATATTTAAAAATAAATTACTTTGTCTAATTAGGGCGGATATATGGCAGCGAAGAGAGCCAAACTCGAGGAACAATTTCACGAGGAAGCAAAGGCCGAATTTCAAGATATTTCAACATTATTCCAGGGTGTAGCGATATTCGTAAATGGTTACACAGACCCCGTAGCAGACGAATTGAGACGATTGATGATGGTGCACGGAGGAGTTTATCACCATTATTTACGGCCTCGTCTAACAACTCACATGATTGCTTCAAACCTTCCATACTCGAAAATAGTCATGTATATGAAAAGCAAAAACCCCTTACCACTCTGCACACCTTCCTGGATCACAGACAGCATCAAAGCTGGCAAACTTCTCGACTATCGGAAGTATTTACTCTACTCCCAATGC
Organism: Andricus grossulariae; assembly: GCA_011634705.1. Lineage (NCBI taxonomy): Eukaryota > Metazoa > Arthropoda > Insecta > Hymenoptera > Cynipidae > Andricus > Andricus grossulariae. The sequence continues at coordinate 119,933,732 of JAABKJ010007545.1, forward strand.
ACGAAAACGCAGCCGAATTTATTAAATGTTTTTAAATCAACCACTAAATCTAGTGAGAACAATTCCACTCTTGATGACGCAAAGTCTTCGAAAGCTTCTTCCCTTTTGCAAAATGATCTTCAGTCTCTAAGAATTTCGAACAAAAATTGTACAGTATCTAAATCTCCGGTGCCTTCTACTTCGAAAAGTACTCCTCTGAACATTTCGCAAAATAGATTCCCATCGGAAGAAAGTTTTTTGAAAAAGGATCCTATTCACAAATCTTCTGGAACTTCAACACCTAAAACTGGTCATAAAAATCCAGTGAGCATCATTTCTTCGAGAGTAGAATCTCCAAATTTGAAGATTTCAATAACTAAACCTAAAGAAAGTCCCGAATTGAATAAATCTAATGAGTATTCTGTTCAAAAATCTTCTGGAACACCTAAAACTGGTAATAAAAATCCAGGGAGCATCATCTCTTCGAGAGTAGACTCTCCAAGTTTGAAGATTTCAGTAACTAAACCTAAGGAAAGTCCCGAATTGAATAAATCTAATGAGTATTCTGTTCAAAAATCTTCTGGAACACCTAAAACTGGTAAGAAAAATCCAGTGAGCATCATTTCTTCGAGAGTAGAGTCTCCAAATTTGAAGATTTCAGTAACTAAACCTAAAGAAAGTCCCGAATTGAATAAATCTAATGAGAAGAATCCTCCTGAAGTTCCCAAGCCCCCAATAGATAACCCAAGTTCTGCAGGGACCTCAGATAAAAATAAAAGCAAATCGAGTTACTCGAATTGCTCTAAAAACTCTGATTTTATATCAGAGTTTTACAACAATTCTCGATTACATCACATTGCTACGATGGGGGCCACATTCAAAGATTATATAAATGAACTTCGAGAGAAAAACCGCGCTAATTTTCCAGGACTAGATCGATTAATTTTGGATAGTAAATACAATCGACCTGGACCTTCGACCAGGCACGACTCGGATTCCGAGGAGGACATATTTGCAATGGATTCGAGCCCGAATGAAATGTTGCCAGAAAATGTTATAATGCACATAGACATGGATTGTTTTTTCGTCTCAGTTGGTATTCGAAATCGTCCTGAATTAAAGGGTTTACCAGTTGCTGTGACACACGCGAAGGGCAATAAACCGTCGAGTAACACAGACGGAAATCAAGAAGGTTCTTATTCAGAAATAGCTTCTTGCTCTTATGAAGCCAGAAAACTTGGCTTAAAGAATGGAATGTTTCTTGGGCAAGCTTTGAAGCTCTGTCCTAATTTGAAAACCATCAAGTATGATTTTGAGGGGTACAAGGAAGTCTCTTATGCTCTTTATGATACAGTAGCTTCTTATACTCTCGATATCGAGGCTGTGAGTTGCGACGAAATGTACGCAGACATCTCAAAAATTCTCCCGAAAACAGGTCTCACCCCATTGGAATTCGCGGATATTCTGAGAAAAGAGATTAAGAACAAAACGGGATGTCCGGTTTCTACCGGATTTGGAAGCAACAAATTGCAGGCAAGACTCGCTACCAAGAAGGCAAAACCTGATGGGAAATATTATTTGAAGGATGAGGCTGTTTTAAATTATATCGGGACACTGAACGTGAAGGATTTGCCAGGTAGATTTTATATTCTTTAGAGGAATTAGTTCAGGGTGGCAGCAAAATTTTTCCCTGATTTCAGACCTCGGACTCACCACACTATTTATACTACTTTACACTTTTTTTTAATGATGACACTATTTTACTATTAGTAGTTGAATTTTCAAGCTAAAGGGACGAATTCTCAATAAAACGTTTTCAACAAAAAATGTAATAGTTGATATTTAAACCACAAAGGGTTTTAATTTTGAATCAAAAACAGTTGCATATAAAAAAAAGACCAATTTTGTACAAAATACTTGAATCCTCAACAAAAACAGGTTAATTTTTAACCATACATTGCATTTTTAATTTAAAAATTGACTTTATACCAAAAAATACTAATTTTAAACCAAATATATATATATTTTTCATCAAATAGTTAAATTTTCAACTAAGAAGATTTATTTTCTGCCAAAGAAATATACATTTTTAATAAAATAGTTGAATATATACCAGAAAGACGAATTTTCAACAAAATACATACATTTTTAAACAAATAGTTGAATTTTCTACAAAAAAATATAAATTTTCATCAAATTACGTACACTTTCAATTAAGTATTTTAACCAATAGATGTGATGTTTGTCCAAATTTTATTTGATTAATTTTTAGTCTATATTTTTTTTTCTACAAATTTTTAATTAAATAGTTGAATTTTTAAGCTAAAAAATATAAATCTTGAACCAAATATTATGTAGTGTAATTTTTATTGAAGCGAATAAATTTTCAATAAATAAAAAAACGAATTTTCTACGAAACAGTTTAATTTTATACCAAATAGTTGAATTTTATACCAAATTGTGAAATTTTACAGTCGAAAAGACGATTTTTCTATAAAAAAGTAAAACTTTCAAACCTAGAATATGAATTTTCAACAAAAAAATTATTTTACAACCAAGGAGTGTAATTTTTAATAGAAAAAAATTAATTTTTAACGAAAAATGTAATATTTGATATTTCAACAAATAATATATTAATTTAAAATAAAAAATAGTTCTATATAACCGAAAAAAAAACAATTTTCAACCAAATAATTATGATATTCATTGAATCATTGAATCATTGAATACATAGTTGAATACTCGTCTAAAACAGATTGATTTTCAATAAAACAATTGCAATTTTAACCAAAAAATTGATTTTCTTCCAAAAAATACGAATTTCAACAAAATTCACCAATTTTCGACCAAATAGTTCAATTTTATACGAAATTGTTTACTTTTTGGGCCGAAAATACGAATTCTTTCACAAAGCAGTTAAATTTTCAACGAAAAAATGTGAGTTTTTACAAAAAAGTTAATTTTCAACCAAAACAGATCAATTTTTAACTAGACAGTTGTATTTTTAACCAAAAAAGAATAAATTTCTACAGAAAGAGATACATTATCAAACTAAAAAGATAAATATTAAACAAAATAGTTGAATTTTCAATTTAAAAAAATGTTGTAAAGAAAGAAACAAAATTTTAATGAAACTGTTGAATTATCAAGCCAAAAAGACGACTTTTCAACAAAACAATTGCATTTTCAATCAAGAAGTACTTTAAGAAACAATTGTTGAATTTTCAAAAAAATAATTTAATTTTGAACCAAATAATAAAATTTTGAAATAAAAAAGATGAATTCTTAACGTTCGCATTTAAATGGCCAAATGAAAAAGAGGGGGAAGACTGTGAAGCCTGCAATAAATAAATAGGATTTTCGATAATTTATAGATTAAAAAACATTTTAAATAAACATAGAAGTTCATTTTTAATACTTCGACAATTTTGTGACTCTATTTTTACACTATTTAAAAAAAATTTGACATTATTTACACTATTTTTGATCTCTAAAGTGAGTCCGAGGCCTGTATTTCCCTTACTACCCTTCCTCCTGCTTCCCCTACTTCTTCTCCCCTAATTTCCCCTCATTTATATTACTCTACCTCCCCTTATTTCCCTCACTACACCTAGTTCACCTCCCCTTGTATCCCCTCACTTCTTATACTTCTGCTCGTCTAGTTTCCCCTCACTTCCCCTATTTCCCTTCGTCTAACTTACACTCCCTTTATTTTTTGTCACTTCAACTTGCCCTCATCTCATTTCGCCTTACTTCCCCTACTTCCTCTCCCTAAATTTTCCTTCACTTTACCTACGTCCCCTTTCTTCATTTCCCCTTACTTCTCCTAATTCCCCTCCCCTTATTTCTCCTACTTCCTCACCTCACATTTACCATCACTTTTAGTGCTTCACTTCCCATCTTTTACACCTCACTTCGCCTCTCGTTCCCCTCACTGCTCCTCCCATTTCCCATACTTCCTCTAGCTCCCCTCCCCTCATTTCCCCTCACTTTCGATATTTCACTTCCCCACATATCATCTCACTTCTTCAATTTCTCCTTCAATAATTTCTCCTACTTCCCTTCCTCTCGCTTCCCCTACTTCTTCTCTCCTAATTTTCTCTCACTTCCATTACTTTCCCTTCCCTCATTTCCCTCACTATCACTAGTTCACCTCCACTCATATCCCCTTATTCCTCCTACTGCTCCCCCGCTAGTTTACCCTTACTTCCCCTATTTCCCTTCCCCTTACTTTCCCACCCTTCATTTCCATCACTTTACCTACTTTCCCTCCTCTCATTCCGCCTTACTTCCCGTGCTTCCTCTCCCCGAATTTCTTCTCACTTCACCTACGTCCTCTTTTCTTATTAACCATTACTTACCCTACTCTCCCTCCCCTCATTTCCCATTACTTCTGCTACTTCCCCTCCCCTAATTTCTCCTCAGTTCCTGTACTTCCCGTACCCTTATTTCCGTCACTTCCCCTCCCTTCATTTCCCGTACTTCTCCCCTAATTTCTCCTCAATTCCACTACTTACCTTTCTCATAATTTCCCCTCACTTCTCCTTAATTTTTATCACTTCCCCTATGTCCTCTTCCATAATTTCCCCTCACTTCCATTACTTCCCCCATTCTCCCTCCCCTTATTTCCCATTACTTCTGCTACTTCCCCTCCCCTTATTTCTTCTTACTTACCCTACTTCCCGTACCCTTATTTCCATCACTTTCCCCCCCTTCATTTCCCCTACTTCTTCTCCCCTCATTTCCCCTCACTTCCACTACTTCCCTTTCTCATAATTTCCCTCTCACTTCTCCCAAATTTCTATCTTTTCCCCTCACTTCCCCTATTTCCTCTCCCATAATTTCCCCTCACTTCCATTACTTCCCATTAGACCGAAAAGCAGAAAAAGATTCAAAATGAACAATGTGGCGACGATTTTTTTGAAAATATAAACATTGGTTTTAACAAAAAAATCAAAACTAATATTTTTGGTCAATTTTTTTTCAATTTTGCCTTCTATTGCAGGCTCAACAACTTTTGTGGCTAAGACCATTTTTTTCAGAAAACCGAATTTGTGTATCTTTCTCGAAAACAACAAAAGATAAAAAAATGAAAATATAAATAACCAAAAATTTGTTGAAAATTTTGAAAAAATTTCCGGTTTTTGTCTTCATCGCAATTATAACCAAAAACATATTTTTTCAAATCTCCTAAATAAAAAACTAAAACATAAAAAATATCCTAATCATTTCTTTTTAATTGAACCTTGTCAATAATAATGTGGAAAAATCCCAAATTTTGGCAATGCCATTTGAGAAGTGAAATTATTTTTTAAAAACTTTCATAATATTTATTTATGCAAGAATAAATAAAATAGTAAATTATTAGTAGTGGAAATGTTTAAATTCAGAAAAATTTAACTTACTACTTAATTATGTTGATTATTTTTGAATTATTTAATATTTTTGAATTTTTTTCTTCAATAATTTCGCTTGTAAAAAGGCATTGCAAAAATTTAGGAGTTTTCCGCATTATTGTTTATAAGGGTTTTCAATTTCTTAAAATATTTTTCCACCTCAATTTTTTTAAAGAGACTTTTTAAAAATATCTTTTATTTTTATAATTGTAAAGAACACGAAAATCAGGATTTTTTCCAATTGTTTGGTTAATTGTTTTTTTTTAGATATTTTAATTGTTTTTGGTTTGAAACAAGACAGCCTTTTTTTAAATAATAATTTTTTCCTTATGCAGGAATTTATTTCTGTAATATTCATTAGAAACTTTTCTTTTGCAAAATTTAAAAAAATTTTTGACAACAATTTTTAAATTTTTCTCGTCAACATTGCAAGAAATAAAAAAATTGCGAAAAAAATTTGTTCTAGAATTTTTCTAGATGTGCAAATTTGTATGTTAATTTGTTTGCATTTTTCGCTGTTTCCGAGAAAAATGCAAAATTGTGATTACAAAAAAATTCTCCTGGTCATAAAAATTGTTTGGCCCGCATAAAATAAACAGGATTTGTTCCTTGTAGGAGGCCAAATTCAACAAAAAATTGACCAAAAATGTAAAGGCAGGTTTTTTTGTTAAAATCGGCTTTTTGTATTTTCAAACAAATCGTCACCTCTTTTTTAATTTTGAACAGTTTTATTGAATTGGAAGCGACGAAATTTTGTTTTGCAATTTTTTGAAAATTTTTAACTGGAAAAGAGATATTTTTTAATTTCAAAGATTTTTATACAGTTGTCAGAGACGAAATTTGGTTAATTTTTTTTCTGAATTGTGGAAGGTTATTTTTTTTATTTAGTTGGAAGGAAGGATTTTTGTTTTAATTGTTTTGTAAATTAAAAAGCAAATTTTTTAAAAAGATTTTTATTGAGTTGAAAGGGATGAAATTTTGTTTTTAATTGTTTCTGAATTGGAAGAGAAACATTTTCTTATTTTTAAGGTTTTTATCGAATTTAAGACAAGAATTTTTTATTTTCAGTTTTTTTTCTAAGCTGAAAGAGAGAATTTTTTATTTTCAACATTTTCCTTGAATTGGACGCGAGAAAATTTTGGTTTTCAATTTTTTGAAAATTTTTAACTGGAAGAGGGATATTTTTTTATTTTAAAGATTTTTATAGAGTTCTAAGGAACGAAATTTGGTAATTTTTTTCTGAATTGGAAGAGACAAATTTTTTGTTTTCAAGATTCTTTTTGAGTTGGAAGGGAGTATTTTTTTTTTTAATTTGAAGAGATCATTTTTTCTTTTCAGCATTTTTATTAAGTTGAAGGGGGGAAATTTTTATTTCCAATCTTTTTTCTCTGAATTGGGGTAGGTTAATTTTTTTCAATTTTATTTATTTGGAAGGAAGGATTTTGATTTTCAATTTTTTGTAAATTGAGAGAGGAACATTTTTTAAAAAGTTTTTTATTGAGTTGGAAGGGATGAAATTTCGTTTTTAATTTTTTCTGAATTGCAAGAGGAACATTTTATTATTTTTAAGACTGCTATCGAATTTAAGACAAGAATTTTTTATCTCCAGTTTTTTTCTAAAGTGGAAGAGAATTTTTTATTTTCAACATTTTTATTGAATTGGGAGCGAGGAAATTTAGGTTTTCAATTTTTTGAAAATTTTGAACTGGACAAGGGATATTTTTTTATTTCAAAGATTTTTATAGAGTTGTAAGGGACGAAATTTGGTTAATTTTTTTTTCTGAATTGGGGAAGGTAAATTTTTTTTCAATTTTATTTATTTGGAAAGAAGGATTTTGATTTTCAATTTTTTATAAATTGAGAGAGGAGCATTGTTTAAAAAGATTTTTATTGAGTTGGAAGGGATGAAATTTTGTTTTTCATTTTTTCTGAATTGGAAGAGGAACATTTTATTATTATTAAGATTGTTATTGAATTTAAGACAAGAATGTTTTATCTCCAGTTTTTTTCTAAATTGGAAGAGAGAATTTTTTTTTTCAACATTTTTATTGAATTGGAAGCGAGGAAATTTTGGTTTTCAATTTTTTGAAAATTTTAAACTGGAAGGGGGATATTTTTTTATTTCAAGAATTTTATAGAATTGTAAGGAACGAAATTTGGTTATTTTTTTCTGAGTTGGAAGAGGCAAATTTTTTGTTTTTAAGATTCTTATCGAGCTGGAAGGGAGTAAATTTTTTTTTAAATTGGAAGAGACCATTTTTGCTTTTTTATCATTTTTATTGAGTTGAACGGGGGAAATTTTTATTTCCAATTTTTTTTTCTGAATTGGGGGAGGTTAATTTTTTTTTCAATTTTGTTTAGTTGGAAGGAAGAATTTTGGTTTTGAATTTTTTGTAAAATGAGAGGAAAATTTTCTTTAAAAGATTTTCTTTGTGTTGGAAGGGATGAAATTTTGTTTTTAATTTTTCTGAATTGGAAGAGGAACATTTTATTATTTTAAAGATTCTTTTCGAATTTAAGAAAAGATTTGTTTATTTTCAGTTTTTTTCTAAATTGGAAGATAGACCTTTTTTATTTTCAACATTTTTATTGAATTTGAAGCGAGGAAATTTTGGTTTTCAATTTTTTGAAAATTTTGAACTGGAACAGGGATATTTTTTTGTTTTTAAAGATTTTTATAGAGTTGTCAGGGACGAAATTTGGTTATTTTTTTCTGAATTGGACGAGGCTATTTTTTTGTTCTAAAAGATTTTTATTGACTTGGAAGGGAGTATATTTTTTTTTTAATCAGAAGAGACAACTTCTTCTTTTTAGCAATTTAATTGAGTTAAAGAGGGGAAATTTTCATTTCCAATCTTTTTTTCTGAATCGGGGGAGGTTAATTTTTTGTCAATTTTATTTAGTTGGAAGGAAGGCTTTTGGTTTTCAATTTTTTGTAAATTGAGAAGAACATTTGTTGCAAAGATTTTTATTGAGTTGGAAGGGATGAAATTTTGTTTTTAATTTTTTCTGAGTTTTGAGACGAACATTTTCTTATTTTTAAGATTTTTATCGAATTTAGGACAAGAATTTTTTATCTTTAGTTTTTTTCTAAATTGGAAGAGAGAATTTTTTATTTTCAACATTTTTATTGAATTGGGAGCGAGGAAATTTTGGTTTTCAATTTTTTGAAAATTTTTAACTGGAAGAGGGATATTTTTTTATTTTAAAGAATTTTATAGAGTTGTAAGGAACGAAATTTGGTTATTTTTTTATGAATTGGAAGAGGCAAATTTTTTGTTATTAAGATTTTTATTGACTTGGAAGGGAGTAATTTTTTTTCAATTGAAAGAGACCATTGTTACTTTTTAGCATTGCTATCCAATTTAAGGCAAGAATTTTTTATCTCCAGTTTTTTTCTAAATTGGAAGAGAATTTTTTATTTTTAACATTTTTATTGAATTGAAAGCGAGGAAATTTAGGTTTTCAATATTTTGAAAATTTGGAACTGGACAAGGGATATTTTTTTATTTCTAAGATTTTTATAGAGTTGTAAGGGACGAAATTTGGTTAATTTTTTTTTTCTGAATTGGGATTTTTATCGAATTTATGGCAAGAATGTTTTATTTTCAGTTTTTTTTCTAAATTGGAAGAGAGAATTTTTTATTTTCAAGAGTTTTATTGAATTGGAAGCGAGGAAATTTTGGTTTTCAATTTTTCGAAAATTTTGAACTGGAAAAGGGATATTTTTTTATTTTAAAGACTTTTATAGAGTTGTAAGGGACAAATTTGGTTATTTATTTTATTCTGAATTGGAAGAGGAAAATTTGTTGTTTTTAAGATTTTTATTGAGTTGGAAGGGAGTACATTTTTTTTAATTTGAAGAGATCATTGTTTCTTTTTAGCATTCTTATTGAGTTGGAGGGGGGTAATTGCTATTTTTAATCTTTTTTTATGAATTCGGGGAGGGTAATTTTTTTTCAATTTTATTTAGTTGGAAGGAAGGATTTTGGTTTTCAATTTTTTGTGAATTGGAGGAAAATTTTGTTAAAAGATTTTTATTGAGTTGGAAGGGATGAAATTTGCTAAAAAATATTTCTGAATTGGAAGAGGAACATTTTATTATTTTCAAGATTTTCATCAAATTTAAGACAAGAATATTTCATTTTCAGTTTTTTTTCTAAACTGGAATAGAGAATTTTTTATTTTCAACATTTGTATTGAATTGGAAGCGCGGAAATTTTTCTTTTTAATTTTTTGAAAATTTTGATCTGGAAGAGGGATATTTTTTATTTTAAAGATTTTTATAGAGTTGTAAGGGACAAATTTGGTTATTCATTTTTTCTGAATTGGGGGAGGTTATTTTATTTTATTTGGTTGGAAGGAAGGATTTTGGTTTTCAATTTTTTGTAAATTGAGAGGAAAATTTTGTTTACAGATTCTTATTGAGTTGAAAGGGATGAAATTTAATTTTTAATTTTTTCTGAATTGGAAGAGGAACACTTTATTATTTTTAAGATTGTTATCGAATTTAAGACAAGAATTTTTTATCTTCAGTTTTTTTCTAAATTGGAAGAGAGAATTTTTTATTTTCAACATTTTTATTGAATTGGAAGCGAGGAAATTTTGTGTTTCAATATTTTGAAAATTTTGAACTGCAGAAGGGATATTTTTTTATTCTAAAGATTTTTATAGAGTTGTGGGGGACGATATATATATATTTTTCTGAATTGGAAGAGGCAAATTTTTTGTTTTTATACTTTTTATTGAGTTGGAACGGAGTTAATTTTTTTTTTACTTTGAAGAGATCATTTTTTCTTTTTAACATTTGTATTGAGTTAAAGAGGGGAAATTTTCATTTCCAATCTTTTTTTCTGAATTGGGGGAGGTTATTTTTTATCAATTTTATTTAGTTGGAAGGAAGGATTTTGGTTTTCAATTTTTTGTAAATTGAGAGAGGAAGATTTTTTAAAAAGATTTTTATTGAGTTGGAGGGGATGAAATCTCTTTTTAATTTTTTCTGAATTGGAAGGGGAACATTGTATTATTCTTAAGATTTTTATCGAATATAAGAAAAGCTTGTTTTATTTACAGTTTTTTTCTAAATTGGAAAAGAGAATTTTTATTTTCAACATATTGATTGAACTGGAGGCGAGGAAATTTTGGTTTTCAATTTTTTTAAATTTTTGAACTGGAATAGGGATATTTTTTTATTTTAATGATTTTTATAGAGTTGTAAGGGGCGAAATTTGGTTATTTATTTTTCTCTCAATTGGGGGAGGTTAATTTTCTTTCAATTTGGTTTAGTTGGAAGGAAGGATTTTGGATTTCAATTTTTTATAAATTGAGGGGAAAATGTTATAAAAAGTATTTTCTCAAGTTGGAAAGGATGAAATTTTGTTTTTAATTATTACTGAATTAGAAGAAGAACATTTTATTATTTTTAAGATTGTTATCGAATTTAAGACAAGAATTTTTTACCTTCAATTTTTTTCTAAATTGGAAGAGAGAATTTTTTATTTTCAAAATTTTTATTGAATTGGAAGCGAGGAAATTTTGGTTTTCAATTTTTTGAAAATTTTGAACAGGACAAGGGATATTTTTTTATTTTAAAGATTTTTATAGAGTTGTAAGGGACGAAATTTGGTTATTCATTTTTTTCTGAATTGAAAGAGGCAAATATTTTGTTTTGAACATTCTCATTGAGTTGTAAAGGAGAAAATTTTGGTTTTCATTTTTTCTGAACCGGAAGAGGAACATTTGGTTATTTTTAAGATTTTCATCGAGTTTAAGGAAAAATGTTTCACTTTAAATATTTTTCCGAATCGGAAGAGGGAATATTTTTATTCTCAAAATTTGTATTGACCGTGAACAATTTTTGCAAACCGGGAAAAACCGGGAAATGACAAAAAAATTTTTTCGATTAAATGGGCTATCCTGATATAGGTTATTTATTTATATATATTTGAAATCTTGCATTTGAAAATGATCAATTGATCATACCTGCAGGATGTAAGAAGATTGGGCGGGCCTTTTCTGGTAAAAGCGTTGCAACTGCTGCCATCAATTTTCGATATCTTGTCATTTTTTGCATAATGGAAAAGTATTTTTAAATCCTCTATAATTATTCAGAATTATTTAATTATTTTCTTCCAGTATCGATCTTCATATTTTTTTTTGTCTTTTCGGCTAACTTCATTTTCAATCAAAATTAAAAAAATAACACCGTTAATCACAGGACATGAATCTCATAATCAAAATTTCCAGTTATTAATTCAAAATTTTATGAATTCAGTTTAAAAAAATAACATAAATATGTGTAACAATGGAAAGAAAGGAAAATCGTGCTGGAATGAGATGGAGGAACTTAAATACTTGATATGTGCTATCGATTGCTGGTGAGATTTTTTTTCTGAAAGGAAAATTGTATTACAAATTTTTTGAGCAAATTTATATTTTTTAGTTGAAAATTTATATTTTTTAGTTGAAAATTCATGTATTTTGTTGAAAATTCGTCTCTCTGGGTAGAAAATTCATCTTCTTGGTTGCAAATTAAACTATTTGTTTAAAAATTTATTTTTTTGGTTGAAGATTCCACTATTTGACTGAAAATTGTTTTTTATGGAAAATTAATCTTCTTGGTTGAGAATTGATTTTGTGGTTAAAATTGTTACTATATTTCGCTGATAATTCAACTATTTTATTGAAAATTCGTCTTTTTGTGTTGAATATTCTACTATTTTGGTAAAAAATCAACTTTGGTTGAAAATTGACTTTTTTCTTGAGAATTCATTATTTTATTTTGAAAATTTAAATGTTTGGTAAAAATTCGTATTTTTGACATGAAAATTTAACATTTTGGATGACACTTTCTTTCTTTATTGACTGATTTTTTTTTTTTTGAAAATGTATCTATTTTATGAAAAGGTCGTCTTTTTAGCTTAAAAAATCATATCTCATTGTAGAAAATTAATATTTTCGGTTAAAAATGCAACCATTTGCTTGAAAAAAATCTGTTTTGTTTGAGGTTTGAACTATTTTGTTGCAAATAAATTCTTCATCGTGAAAAAATGAAATTTTTCGCTTGAAAAATAATTTCTTTCATTGAAAAATGAATATTTTGTTTTAAATTCGTTTTTTTTTGCTTGTTAAAAATCAATATTTTTACCTAAAAATAGAACTTTTTTATTTTTGGTTGAAAATCTAACTTTTAAAATTGAAAATTCATGTGTTTTTCTGCAAATATCTCTTTATGGTATAAAACTAATCTTCTTTCTTAATACATTATCTTTTTGGCCAAAAATTCAACTGTTTAATTAAAAATTAATTTTTTTGGCTTCAAGATTCAGAATCTCAATTGAAAATTCATTGTTTTAGTTAAAAATGAAACTATTTCTTAAATGTATTTTATTTGATTTTATTATTATTTTATTTTATTTTTTATTAAATGTATTTTGTCAAAAAAGTATATTCTCTTGCTAGAAAATTGATCTTGATTGAAAATTCAACTATTTGGTTAAAAAGTATTTTTTTTGTCGAAGAATCATTATTTTAGTTAAAAAGTTATTTCTTTGATTGAAAATTGAACTATTTTTTTGAAAATTTATGTATTTTGTCAAAAATTCATCTTTTTTGGCAGATATTTGGTCCTCTTGGTTGATATTTAATCTTCTTGGTTGAAAATTTATCCGTTTTGTTGGAAATACGTTTTTTTTTTGGTTGAAATCTTTTTTTTTTTTAACTGAGAATTTAACTATTCTATTTTTGGTTCCAATTTTATATTTTTCAGTTGAAAATTCATGTATTTCATTGAAAATTTGTCTTTTTGGACTATGTGGGTACAAATTTGAGATGTTCTGTGCATGTGAAGACAATAAGATTGTAGCTGTAGGCAGCAAAGCAAACACGGCATACAGACCACCTGTCAAAATCGTGCTCCCATGCTCTGAAGTCCGAAATCAATGATGCCAATGCCGTAGTTGGCGCGCAATTCAAAATTGGATCTTTTGAGAATACATAAATATGTACATTTTATATACATTCTTGTGCGTTTTGCAATTACAGGAATTATTTTTAGTTCCAATTTTGAGTTGCATCACTAGTCCGAAACAAACATTGCCACTCGCGAAATCGGGACAAAACCATCAATTTCGAATTCTGAAATTTCCAAATGAGGACCTCTGCAAATTTTCTAGATATAAGATTTTATGTAAATAGGTGTAAATAAATGTAAATAGTAAGGATAAGATTTAGAAAATATGTAGACCGAAGTATTGTAAGAAATGAAAGTCATGTAAACCCTTAGGGGACACATTATGAATAAAGAAGAATAGAATGCCATAAAACCTAATCCCTTTTATATTTTCCAGGTTATTTATATTATTTATTTTTATTTATTTATGCATATTCTATTTTTACTTATATTTAATTATTAAGATTTATATATTATATGACTCTGAAGGTGAATCTGAAAATTTTGTCCGTTTTGAAGTATCTCTTTCTCTTCACAAGATACGTTATATTTATCCTAATTTTAATTTTTTTAGCAAAATTTTTAAGTATCTGAAATCGACGAAACCCGCAGATTCTGAATTTCTAACTTTTGAATCTCTCTATGCAACATTAGAAAAAAAAATGATTTTCAATTTTCAATCCTTTTGGGTTTGCCTACCTGCGGTCCTAGCCGATAAGCTACCTGATACGATGTGAATTAGAATATCTTCAGAAATAGTCAGACTCGTCAGGAATAGTCAGGATGTTCAGGAATCGTCAGAACTTCTGACCATTTGTGACGATTCCTGACTTTTTTTTTAGTAGGGAATTTGTCAAAAATGTAAAAGCTCAATTTTTTTCGCAAATTTAGTGCTTTAGAGCCGGGAAATCCTGATCGAAATTGGAATTTCGCTAAAATTGATAGTTTTTAATGTAAAATTTAAATTTTTTGGTTGAAATATCGAGCTATGTGTTATATTTTTCAAGGAGAATTTATCTTCTTCGGTTGAAATTCGGTTAAAAGTTTAACAATTTTTGTAAAAACTATATTTTTTTGTTGAAAATTCATCATTTTAGTTGAAAATTCGTCTTTTTGGTAGAAAATTAATCTTCGTGATTGAAAATCACACTTTTGTCTGAAAATACATTTTTTTTGCAAATTTAAATTTTTTGTTAGAACTGTACCGATTTTGCAGAAAATTCGTCTTTTTTTAGTTGATGATTCCCGTTTTCCAAGAAAATTCAACTATTTGGTTGACAGATAACTTTTTTGTCACAAATCCACATTTACTGCTTGAACATTTAACTGTTTATTGAAAATTGGTCTTTTTGGCTTAAAAACTCAACAATTTGGTTAAAAAATAACCTATTTTGTTGAAGAATCGTCTTTCTTGCATGAATTCTACTGCTTTTTATATTAAATTAAAATCTTTTTCGGTTACTATATAAATAATTACATTTTTCGTTGACAATTCATCATTTTTAGTCGGAAAAATTCAACCCTTTTGTTAAAAGTTGAACTACTTTCTTAAACATACATTTCTTTGTTGGATATTCATAATTTTCGTGGAAACTTTGTCTTTTTTTGGTAACAAATTTTTCTTTTTGGTTACTTTTTTGTCACATTATTGTAACTTTTCGGATACTTTTCGGTTACTTTTTTGAGAGAAGTATGGTTACTATTTTTTGAAGCTTGAGCATTTTCCGAGCCCTGATCACAATTTTATTTTCTAACTTAAGAATTGAGCGTACTTAATCCCATCAAATCTGTTGTTTTGCTACCCAAATTTATCAGGAATAATGGCAAAACATCAATCTTGTTATAAGAAAAATCTAAAAAGGCTAGATATTCTCTTAAAACAATGTTCACATAATAGGATTATCCTTATTTTCTATTTATTTTGTTTATGTACAGTACTTTTGCTGATGGCGAAAAGAAGTACTCGTGGCAAGACATCGTATTTACCAAAATGGGGGGAAAGTTTCTCTTGGGTGACACCACATCCAAAGGCCGTTCATGCAGCAATTTGCAAAATATGTGGAACGGAGTTTGTTATTTCGAGTATGGGGAGACAAACCCTCCAAAGTCACAGCGAAGGAAAGAAACATAAAGAACGCCTTAATGCTATTAAAAAAAGTCTACCCATTGAGTTTATATCGTCTTCGTCTATATTGAAGAAAACGTGCGAATCCATCGTATCAAATGCTTCACAAAATCCTACCCTGTCAGAATCGTGAACAGCAATGTCTCTTACTCCCACGCAAAAAGAGGTCATTGAATCATGCATTACGGCGGAGGATGTCACGAGAGCCGAAACAATTTGGTGTTTACATACCATAATGTCGCATAACTCTTTAAGGCACGCAGCTAGTGCAACTGACATCTTTAAACTAATGTATGCAGACAGCAAAATTGCACAAAAAATGCAATTATAAAAGTCGAAAATACTGTATGTTAAAATTTATGGTCTAGTTCCATTTTTTGCAAAAGATCTTGGAACTGTTGTCAAGCTCTGTTCATTTTATGTTATAGGCTTTGATGAAGTCATGAAAAAATTTGCACAAAAACAGCAAATGGACATAATGTTGCGCTTTTGGGATTCTACAGTCTAGCAAGTGAAATCTAGATATTTGACGTCAGTTTTTCTGGACAGTACCACAGCAGAAGAACTTTTTAAGGGTTTAAAAGGGGTTCTGGCTGAATGGGATCTGAAGAAAATTCTTCAAGTATCTATGGATGGACCTAATGTCAACTTTAAATTCATAAGACTTCTGGAAAACGGCATAAAAGAAGGTCCAAATGATCCTAGTTTTCTCGATATTGGATCTTGTGGAATTCACTCGTATCATGGCAGTTTTAAAACAGAGATACAGGCAACTGGATGGGAATTATCTTCGTTTTCTCGATCACTACGTTATGTCTCCCCAAATTCACCTGCTTGTCGAGAAGATTATACCAGAATTACGGTTAGTATCGTATATCCATTGAAGTTTCCAGCTACAAAATGGCTTGAGAATGTTCCAGTAGTTCAGAGAGCTAGAAGTATTATGCTAGATATTATAAAGTATGTCGAACAAGTACAGAGTAGGCCTAAAAGCCAGCATCTTAATTGCAGGAGCTTCCAGATTGTTGCGAAGACTATTAAAGATGATATGCTGCCATCTAAATTGTTTTTCTTGGAGAATTTGGCGGAAAGTATCACGCCATTTTTGACCGAATTTCAGTCTGTGCACCTCTTGCTCCTTTTTTATTTACGTCTACATCTCTCATAGTTAGAGCACTATGGCTTGCTTCATAAAGAAGGATGTATATCGAAATAAAATTGTTTGAGATTGTCTGGGCTTGTCGTTTTGCGTGCGGACTGTAGGGAGAGTCTCAGCTGTGATTCTTAGGTACAGTTTACCGGCGCCAAAGCTTACCGCGGCCTCTTAACGCGAGATCAGTGTAATTGCTGAGATTCACCAAATTCCGCATTTTCGTTCAAAAATTGTGAAAGTGGTAATAAAATTTAAATGTTCTTTAATCTAATAACATCCTATTCGTCACTCCTCAGGGGAACAGTAACATATCGAAAGGCATTTTCAGGTGGAAAACGACGATTTAGAAAAAAATATCTATAAAAGTTACTCACTTTTTGCCGTAGAATCGAAATCAATAAAAAAATGTCATTCCATTGAAAAAAATCTCTTAAGGTCCCAATAGGCCACTTCCAGTGGGAGCCGGAAGTTGAAAATACCTTCAATCGATCGGGCACTGTACATTTACTATAAGGAGGTACTGAACCTTTAATTTTATTAGGTATTTTAGATCTCCATGAGCTCCCCGTCCGTTTTGAAACTAAAACTATATATATACTAAACGTACAATCAGACATTTGTATGATATTCTAAGCTGAGATAGAAAAAATCGTATTAGAAAACAGCAATACTGGCGGGAGGGGATGCGGGCCTGTTGTTCGGTTCTTGACGTGTGATCCGTTTCGTCTCGCTCTATACTTGCCATTACTTATTTATTTGACAATTTTGTACTTTGTATTGAGTTTCAGTGATTGTATTTGTGTACGGAGTGGAGTGTATATGTTGCATTTGGTGATTTTTGGGCTCTTTGGTGCTTGTAAGACTGTTTTTCAGTTTCGGAGGTCGACTGTTCTCTGCATAAAGTGTGGTGTAATCAGCCATTTAGCCTGCGTCAACGTCGGATTGTCAGAAAAAGAATTTGATGATCTGGAAAAAGGAATAATCGATTTTTTGTGCGTGAACTGCAAATCACCGAATGCTAGCGACACCTCTTCAGGATAAGATCAAAGCTCCTTGCAAAGTAAAAGTATCCACCCTGCCAGTAAGGATCAGGTAACCTAACCCTTTACTCACAACAGTCTCTCCGGTCATTGCTGCGACCCTGCCGCCTGGATTTATCGAGGCTATACACAGTGCGGTCTTACAAGCTCAGAGGGAAGCGGCCGTGCAGACGCAGGAACAGATTAGAAATCTCTTCAAGGAATTTGAAACAAAGCAGCATGAGTGGATTACAAAAATCTACACTACAGTTCAGGAAATTAGGACAGATATTTCAAAGAGTTCTCGCTGAATCAATCTGCTGGAAAGTTCTACTGTTAGCAGTGTGGATCAGGTCACACAAATAAAGGCAAGCTTGCTGAAATTGAAGGTCACTTCACTTGAAACTTTTCTCAATTATCAAGAGCAAGCTGCGCTTCAAAGTACCCTTCAATTTCACGAGTTACCTATGAAGCCGAATGAGAATCTTCCATTGGTCCCAGAATCGGTTGCTAAGGCTCTTGGTGCTCCCTTCGCTAAAGAATACCTTATGAATGTTTATCGCATTCGGAAATCCCCCACATCAAATCCGCTGCTCGCACCTGTCATCGTTACCAAGTTTAGCAGACAGTAAGAGATAAAGTAATCGAGCAGAGGAAAAAAGTACGAGACTTCTCTACGACCTATCTTGGCTGGCTGGATAATGAGAAAAGTCTCATTTTTATCCGTGAGGCTTTGACGCCTTATAACCGAAGGATATACGCTTCTGCATTGAATTTAAGGAGACAAAAGAAGATCAACTATCTTTGGATTGCCGGAGGAAAGATCTTTTGTCGAAAGGATGATGGCACGCCTAGGATTCAGCTGTCACTACTGCAACACGTAGAGCAATTTCAATAGCAATTAGGCTTTCTACGGTATGGTTACACACACAATGGTGTGATATGATTATTTTTTGGCTATTTGATGCCCGTTTACAAATACATTTTTTACATTTTCCATTTTTTTACACCTTGTACATATGTATCTTCAGATAGCAAACATGATCTCATATTCAAACTAGTAGTTTTTAATCCTGATACTAGTCTTTCTCAAACTAATTGTATACTATTATGGTTAATTCTGTACTTTGGATACCTTAAATGTTCTAATTTCATGCCAATATTCACAGCACTCGGGATATCCTTATATCAATTTACGCAATCATGTCCACTTTTGTTGAGAATTTGTCTAGGGTTCTACGACACTGTATTCGACATTGTCTATTATTCATTTAATATCTTTTTTACTTGTATTCATTGCTGATATTCTAATTTGAATTGTACCCACTTAGTTTGGGTTGTGCTGATAATGGTTTTTGGTCTCAGTCATTTTTTACGTGTGCTGCGTGAGCTTCCCTTTCTTGAATTATTTTTCTATAAAATCTTTCTCCAAATATACCCATGCGTACCTTAATCATTTGTCATGTGAACGCCCAGCATCTCTTGAGTGGTGGTGTTTTTTTTCTGCATGGTAGTCTGAATGGTACTGTGGTTGCTGTGAGTTCAGTAGCTACTTACCCACGACCGAATTTCTCTTTGTTGAAGTTAAGTCAACTTCTGGTAGTGTTTTAGCGGGAGTAGTTTATAAACCACCCAATGCATCCTATGATACAGAGCTTGAATCGTTAATTTTTTCATTTATTCCTAACTTTAATAACATTATCGTTACTGGAGATTTCAATGCTAACCTAAATCTCACAACCAATCAGTATAAATATCTAACATCTTTGGTACACTCTTTGGGACTCTCAATTGTACCTCATGATTCCACTCAGCATACTGATCGTTTCAGTAATCGTATTGACTTAATGATTGTAGACGATATTGATAAGGTTGTCTCCTACGAATAACATGCTATCACTTTTCTCTCTAACCATGACTTGATTCACGTTACCTTTCAATTTTCCTATAATCTAAATTCAAAACCAACCCAAAGACTGGTGCGGAATCTGTCTAAAATTGATGAACATACATTCCACGAACATCTAATGACGTATGATTGAAGAAAAATGTTACTAAATACAGATATAAATAATAAAATCGACGCTCTGACTGATTACCTAGTCCCCGCATTCAATAAATCTTCTCCGCTACACATTCCTAGAAACTTTAATGAAGCTGCCCCCTGAATAACATCCGAAATTAAAAATCTGATGAGGGAACGTGATGGCAAGCGCCGAATTGCAAAAAGAACAAAAAGCAGTATAATACAATCTCAATTTCGTAAACCAAGAAAGCTAGTTCAAACTAAGATTAGAGATGCGTTAAGTCAATACAATTATAACGAGATTGCACATAGAGACAAATAAGAAGACATTTGGCATCTTCTTGGACGTTTACACCTAATCCCGAACTAACACGAATCTATAGATAGTAATTTTCCGCCTGATGACCTTTTGAAGACTTTTTTTACATTCCCAGTTCCAGACTTATCATCATCATTTTCCACTACCACTCTTAATTCAACATTTAATGACTCTGACTTCTTTTTCGATGACATCACACCTGAAATACTTTTGGAAAAAACACTCGAAATCAAATCAAATGCCATTGGAAATGATGCAATATCAATTGAAATGATTAAACTTGCCCTTCTAATTATCTTTCCTATTCTATTGCATATCTATAATGCATCCCTTCAGGTCGGTACCTTCCCAGATATCTGGAAAAAGGCTGTTATATGCCCAATTCCTAAAATTTTTAAACCTACTTCTCCGAAAGACTTCCGTCCAATTTCTATTTTATATGCACTGTCCAAACCACTTAAAAAAATTGTTCACCTGCAACTTTCTAAATTTCTCGAATTATCTAAGGCTATTGACCCGATCCAATCAGGTTTTCGGGCAAAGCATAGCACTATTACTGCTTCCTTTAAAGTAACGATGGATCTTAAATCAGCAATGGATAATAGGGAGATCACCATTGTTGTTCTGTTTGATTTTTCGAAGGGTTTTGATATGGTCAATCATAAGTTACTCTTACAAAAGTTAAAACCTTTTAACGTATCAAACTCTTTCATCAAGTGGTTTAAATCCTATTTTAATAATAGGTCCCACAGAATTATTAATAGTAGTGGTGAGCTTTCTGACTGGTGGGAGGTCAAGAGTGGGGTTCCTCAGGGCTCAATTATGGTACCCCTCCTCTTCAATTTGCTCACTTCTGACCTTGGAAGTGAACTTCAAAATTGCAAATACCACAAATATGCTGACGATTTTAAAATGCACTTATCGGGACCAATTTCATCATTAAGTAGATTACTTCTTCTAGTGCAAGAGGATATCGATCGCGTTATCCTCTGGGCCTGGAAGAATGGACTTACTCTCAAGCCGAGCAAAACTCAGGCAACTGTTACTGGACCTACTTCATCTCCGTCACTTGAAACACTGGCATCATTTCCACCTCTTCGTATCGAGAATCTTACTATCCCTTTTTCGGAAGTGGTTAAAGATCTGGGATATTTTCATAACCGCACTTTGTCCTGGAAGAAACAGGTACAGAGTATCTAAAGGAAAACATACAGAATTCTACAACAACTATACAGGAATATGGACTCTTTACCTACTTTAATCTTGCCCCATTTTGACTACGGTTGTTTAGTATATGATGATTTGACCGACGATTTAAACTTAAAGCTTGAGCTTGGGTTAAATGCCTGTACTTCGTATAAGACATAACATCCTTAAGATTCCTTTTCACAGAACGTGTTAGCTTCAAAGATCATTTATAGTAAGGGGTGCCCGGCTATGGAATGAAGTACCATACGATATTAGAAATGCACCTTCCCTCTATCATTTCAAGAATCTCTTTTTCGAATATTTGTACAGATACGCCTAACCCAACTCTTGAAATTACTCACTGGTAAACTCTCATATTTAGTCCTTGAACATTTCATCTTCGAATTTCCTTTTGTTTTCATTGACTATTACAATCTATTTCTTTTACACGCAGTTTTTCCCTCTTAATTTCTACCTTAACATGCGCAACCACTACTAATTAATCACCTAATGTTAATTACTACGCATTAGTCTCATACCTAATTTGATACATATTCTGAGGTCGACTCTATTTATTTATTTAATTTAGTTTACAGATTAGATTATAAGATTAGTCAAGTATTCTGCGGATCAGTGCTTGCACAAATTTGTAATGACCCTGTATTTTCCTGTTTCTACGAGGGCTATTTAGCCCTAGGGACTTTTTTTGAAAAAATACAAAATACAAATACTATTTTGTTAAAATTGATCTTTTTTCGTTGAATCCAACTGGTAGAAAATTCGCTTTTTTTGTTCTAAAATCATTTCTTTAACTGAAAATTCAAGAATTCCATTTTTGGTTAAAAACTTATATTTTTACTGAAAGTTGATGTATTTTGTTGAAAATTCATCTTTTGGTAGTAAATTAATTTTCTTTGTTGTATGTGAATTTATTATTTTGTCCGACCCCCCTTGAAAACGCGCCATGACATGCACGTGGAGCAGGCGTAATGTGGCGGCTTCCAACCCAGTGACGTTCGCACATGCGCACTCCGCCGCCGGGCCAACATGAAACTTTACGCCTGCTACATAAAACTTTACACCCGCTATATGAAATCTTACGCCCGCTGCATATACGCTGCATCACGCAAGTGAGAATATGAAGGAAATTATGTTAATCTTGAAAAAAATTGTACCGCTGGACCCCACAGTCTCCCTTCTGCTAAGTACGCTATTTCTTTCTTTCACTTATAATCAAAAATTGTCAAGTACACCAAACATCCTCTATCTACTTCACATCCTTCTTTACAAGGAGGGTAGGACAAAAAGTATGGTATTTATCAAGGGCTTATGGCTATTTTGCCTTTTTACGCCCTCGATACACAATGTACTATTGTAGGTTAAAATTGAGCTACTGGGTCTTAAATTCAACTGCTTTGTTAATGTTATATTTTTTGGTCTAAAATTTAACTGCTTTGTTGAAAATTCGTCCTTTTTTCGATGAATCCAACTCCCTGAAGTTGGTAACGTACTTTATGTCTGGCCCCTTATAGCAACATTACGAACAACGACAGGGGTTTATGCATCGATCCTGGTCTTGTTCCTGGGATAGTTCGTCCCAGCCACACACAAGTGCGAGTCAAAATCACACCATTTTCACATCTATTTCTTCAGAACTTCATGTTTTCTCGACACGAACGTTATTTTGAGAAATTTGAAATTTGAATAGGTCGCTTCTCCCGGAAGAATTATGCTGACGTTCGCTCGGTCAAAGCGCGCAGATGACACAGAGAAAAAAAGGAAGGAGGAGAAAATCAAGAAGACGAAAACAAAAATATATATTTTGGTGATTAGGGAAGAAATATGTGAAAAATATGTGTAAGATATGTACGACGAAGTAGAGAAGAAGAATATTGACAAGAGACGAGGACAAATAGAGAAGACGAATGCACATTGAGAGATAGAAAATATGAGATGCAAGCAATGCTTCAACACTTATTATGTTACACGAGCGTTCGTAGGTCATTAGACCAGCTAAGGATGCTTGTGAGGAACGGTAATAATGCATGGTTGATAAATTGTTGATTAGAGTAGACATAGGAGAGATGGGAGTGATGGGAGTGAGCAGATGGATCGAGAGATCTAATAGAGGTCAGGACGAATATTGGTACAATGATGGCAAATGAAGCGATGAAGAGAAATTACTCACTGCTGCTGCGTCTCTTGTCTGCGGTGAGACTCAAAGTCCTTCCTAACTCGCCTTTAGTAGACTGTAAGTATTTGAGACCTTCGAGGATATCCTTAGGATCTCGAACATGCCGAGCCACCGAACTACGACGACGTTCTCGATTATAGTAAACCGGTACATCTGTTTCGCCAATACTTCCACCTGAAAATATGATTGAACATCGGAAATTAAATGATATTTAATTAGCTAACCAAATAATTTCTTTCGCCTCTACTGCTTTTTTTTCAATTGAAATTCAAAAAGAATGCAGTGTCTTAAATGATCCTGGCCAGACACCATTGTATGCACTAATGATTTTTGAAGTCAAGTCCACAGGGCCGCCACCTAGTATACTGTGTTTTAAAGCTTAAGTTTCGCTCATTAAAACTACCTTAACGCGGGAAAATATTCAAGTTTAACCAAGAGTTACAATACATCAAAGTAAAGGTGCTTAATTAATTTGTAGACCTGATGCATTATTTATTTAAATTTTAAAATATACATAATTAAATCTGGAATTTATTGCATTCAGATATTAGGTTCGGTCGTTCGGTCCTTTAAAAGAAATAAGACAGATTCAGAGTGTTATTGAATGATTTAATATAGAGGCCGTTCAAAAACTACTTCAGAGTATTTTCAAAAGTTTTTTCACCCCTCCCCTTCATCAATTAAACATAATATTTAAACAGACTTCACAGCCGAAAATATTCTCAAAACAGGAGAAATAGGGTGCTTTTTCACGAAAATAGGACAACAATAGGGGAATAAATTCTTTAAAATAAAATCAATGTATAGGCACCATATTTAATTTGACATGAAATGCTTAAGATTTCTAGAATTTATAAACAAAACCGATTAAAGCCCATTGAAAACCCGTTGCATTTAACGACCAAATAGTTGAATTTTCAAGCCAAAAAAAAAAGAATTTTTTAGAAGGTAGTTGAATTTCCAATCCAAAAGAAAGAATTTTCTAAAATTTACATCAAAGCAGTCGAATTTTGAATAAAATAACTAAATTGCCAACAAAACAGTTAAATTTGGAATCAAAAACAGTTGAATTCAACCAAAAAAGTTGACTTTCCAATGAAATAGTTGAATCCTCAACCAGAAAGGAATAATTTTCAAATCAATTATTTCATTTGTAGCCGAAAAAGATCAAATTTCTACCAAAAGGTATGAATTTCCAAACAAAAAAGACGATTCTTTTCAAAAGAGTTGAATGTCAAACTAGGAAAGATTTTTAAGTCAATAAATAAAAAAGTTTAAACCAAATTGTTGCATTTTTAAACAAAAAGGTGAATTCTCTAGAAAACAGTTGAACTTTTAACACGAAAATATTAATTTTTATCCATAAACTTAATTTTCAAACCAAAAAGGCGAATTTTCACCAAAACAGTTGGATAGGCAGGCCAAATTGTTGAATTTTAAACTAAAAACAATAACTTCTCAACCAAAAATGCAATATTTTAATTTGCAGTTGAAAAAATTGATTTTCAAGAATAAAACAATTTTTCAACAAAATAGTTAAATTTTCAAGCACACAGATGGATCTTTAACTAATAAACTTATTTTTGAACAAAGTAGTTCACCTTCCAATCTAGTATTCATATTTTCAATTTGGAAGATTAATTTCCTATCAAAAAATACAAATTTATATTTATACTTTTCAGGTATGATGTCACATTCTGCATTAACCCCTCCCACCTACATCACGAATTGTCAGCATGACATACTTTTTGAACGGCTACATAGATAATTTTTACAATAAACCAAAGTACGTTTCGAACACATTGCGAGTCTTCTTTAAGGTAGCATACACTAAGTCAAGATTAAGATTCAAAAAATAAAAGGGTCGAGAAGTTTAATTA
The DNA here is from genome assembly GCA_011634705.1 of Andricus grossulariae. NCBI lineage: Eukaryota > Metazoa > Arthropoda > Insecta > Hymenoptera > Cynipidae > Andricus > Andricus grossulariae. The sequence goes on from JAABKJ010007545.1 coordinate 119,958,962, forward strand.
TATCAGAATATGTTGAATTTGATTAGCATACAATTTTTGAAACGTCGTGCATAGTTGAGAAAAGCAGTCCTTTTTAATAATTTAAAATGATTTCCTGAAAATTCAAATTTTTTGACTTATTTATAAAAATGGATTCCATAATTCTTCTTTTGTAAATATTATTTTCTTGAATTATTGTTAAAGTTATTCACGCATTCATCAATCTTATCAAAGGAAACGATAGGATAGGAGATAAGGGAGAACCAATTGGACAACTTTGCATTTATTTGTAGAAATTATTACTAGAAGAGAAAACTTTATTATTAAAAACCGTTCTATTTGCAATCAGGCCTTCATTTAGTCGAAAATATGTGACCAGCTGTTATCTAAATCTGAATAAGTGAGAAATGGGTCACAGAATCTAATCATTCAGAATTTTTACTGATTCACAACGCAATTTAACTGATTCACATACATAGCTGTAAATGGGTCACTGAATCAAATTAGAAAGGATTTTCACTGATGAACAGAGAAATCTCTCTGATTCAAATTAAATCTTTTATTAGTTGCTAGTTAGTTTTGTTTGTTGAATTTAATAATATAACAAGCACAAAATTTCCCTCAAAGTAACATGAAAGATGGTAAAATTTGGCGGTAATTTTTCCTGTAAAAACCCCGTAAACATTCAAATTTGTAAAGTAACTTACATAAGAAATATTAGAAATAATAATTATATCGTATGCAATATGTATATTTGAAGAATATTAAGTGAACATTACACATGAGGATGAATTCTATAATTTTATTAAAGCCTTTTCGCGAATAGAAGGATATTCCTAAGTTTTACGATTTTTTGTGCTCCAGATTGGAATCTGGCAGCATCTAAAAAAAACTAGTAATTTTTTTTTACACATTACTAATATTTTACGTCAATTTATCTTTAAATGAGACCAAGAACATTGAATTTTCTTTATTTGAGAAGTCACTCATAATTTTAGAAAACTTTGAAATCTGACTGTTTTCGCAATATCTTCGTAAGTTGTTGGCCAAAATACGTAATTGTATTCTGCGCCTCTTCTACGAGATCACCTTACTTCACCTGCCGATGGTGCCACATTTCTAAAGCTTCAGAAGGATTTTACGTCACCTTCTCCTGGGACATTTTTGCAGCTGGAACTTCGAAAAACCGTTTTTCGAGAAAAACGCATCTGAACTTGGCGAGTGCTATGAGCACATACGTTATATTTTTTCTCCGAATAAAAAATATATCTACTTACGGTTACTATCTGGATACGGGAATAGTCCCAATTAATTCACTATATGTCACAGTATCGTCTCCCACTCAGACCCAAAAACAATAATTTGGACCTCAACTTAGAAAAACGCGAATATTTCCTAAACTAGAACCGGTCATAAGGCTCCTTTTCATGCGGACGCCAACATATAAACAAATATAGTGACACAATGTGAAATTTTATTTTAAAATAGTTTTCATGTACTATGGGAATGGTATTAGAAAGAAACCATTAGCAAATGTATTTGCTTCGTCATAGAGGAAGCAATAGTGACTTTTTAAATAATAGACAAAATAAAGTTTTCATTATGATCAATTTAAAAATAGAAATTTTACAGAAAAAAACAGAAGCGAATTTTTGTTGCGGGTAATTTTCAAGTAGATAAAATTGAATTTTTTGCATAGAAATAAAACAAGATTCAATAGAGTTGACATGGTAACCATTTCCATTTTTTTCCGAAACCATTTTTTCAAATATTATGCACTACCATAGCTTCCTTACTCTTGAATAAAATGTATCAATATTATAGGTCAATCGATTCGTTTCGAATCAAAATTTTTTTCTGTTCTCGGGTCAACTTTGAATTATGATAATGAGAAAACTTGTACAATAAAAATAGATTTCCCATATAATATAAATGACCATAACTTTCTTACTTTTCAATAAAATGTATTAACATTTTAGGTCAATCGATTCGTCTCAAACCGAAGAATCTTCTATGTTCTTACATCAACTTTGAATTATGTTAATGAAAAAAGTTTCACTATAGAAACCCGATTTTTAAAATATTACAAAGTGCAAAAAAAAATTAATAAATATTTTTAGAAATCCTCAGGTTAGTCTAAAGATATCATTGGTGAAAATAAGCCTTTCAAATTTCATGAGTTTATCTGCAACCGTTTTCAAGATATCTATTAAGTTTAATGGAACTACTTACAGAGTTACAACGCCCTTACCACATTACATCTTTTTTAATTTCTCAATTTGCTATATCTAATCTTGAAATCGCTTCCTTGTGAAAACCTTACATTTGAAATTGTTTAATTTTGAAGGCTGTTATTACAATTTTTTATTTATAAGTAATTTCAGTTAAACTCTTATCTTATACTTTCAAATACAATATTTTTAAATTAAGTTCCTATTGTTTTTTCAAATCAAAACTCAAAGATTTTTAAATTTGAAAGTATTGACTTAAAGTGCTCCGAATTGAATAATTAGAAGTGAAAAATTAGATTGAATATATTATTTTAACGGAAATGTGTTTAAGTTGTTAGTAGAAAAAAGCATCTCATCACTTTAAATTAAGCTACATGCAATTACAATGTTTATTATCTTGAAATTTCTATAATTCGGTTTTCAAATTTATTAATTTTAAAAGCTGTGCATTTGAAGTTATGTATTTGTATTTGGAAATTCTCTAATTTCTTGAGCTTCGAGTTCTTATTCAATTATTTAATTTGAAATTTGTATTTGTACAAATTTCAACCTTTATATGCAAAATTGATAAATTTTAAATGATTTAATTTTAGGAGTAATTTGTAAATTTCAAATTCTCAAAGTTTTAATATTAAATATTTTCTTTCTAAAACAATTCTTTCTTTCCATATTAGAAAAAAATTTACGGTAAACCCCAAATATGAAGAAAGTCCCTGCAATGTGTAGACGTAGCTCAAATAATCCCATTGAAAAGAAATAGCAAACTAATCAAACAAAATAAAAATCGAGCATATATATATATAAGAACTATATCTGTATGTGCGAGAAAGATATCTGACGAATAAATTTGAATATCTGAGAAAAGTGAGAAGTCTAGGTTTCTAACAAAATTTCAGTTTCAGGGAAGGGTTGAAAATTTTTCTCGTATAAGGAATGAAACTTTCGGATGGAACTCGTACTTTCTTTTTCGTGGGTAGTCTTTTTTCGAATTCAATAAAAGTTTTTTTAGTGACCAAATTAAATTTTATCCACAATTGCTGGTGAGAGAAGATGGATTTCAATTATTGTTACCCTTTATGTCCAGAATTTATCCTTTAAATTCGCTTTGAATTAAGTCTTCGAGTTCGAAGGGAAATGAGGGTCTTTGTACGGAGTTATAGAATAGAGTAGTATTTTAATTCAAGGCAAAACGAACAGGGTTTCGAGTAAAGTGGAGAAAATTGAAGGAGTCGCTTTAACGTCATTCACCAAAGTATTGTAAGATTTCCAATAAAATTCGACTGAAATACATAAAGGGTGCCAATTTAGTCATATTTCGTGGATTTATCGTCCAGTAGCAGAGAAGACATGATGAATAATTTTAACAATTTTTAAAATTTAATAAGAGTAAAAATGGTATTAAAATTTGAAATATAATTATGATAATGGTTTAATTACGTTTGCTATCAGTTCCTCCTCCTTGTCCTTGGCTCTGAAAACTGCTTCTACGACTTCCTGGCAAGGATCGGCTATAATCCTTATTCAATTCGTAGGGCTCAAATTCAAGTATCTCTGATTGGCTCGATCCTCGTCTGGAAGTTCCATACAATGCATGATCGGGATGCAGAAGAGAGGGTTCAGGACTTCCGCTTTCGCTGTGCGTATCATCACTATAACTTCTTTGTTGTAAGTCTCTTCTTATCAATCTTTGTACCAGTTCTGTCGAAAACGACCCTCGAGGTGATCGAGAATGTCCTATACGCATTCCTCTTGGATCTTCTAATCGATACCTAAAATTAGATTAAATTTTTTATTCATCATTTGCACTTTTCTATTAATTATTTATTATTTATTTATTCAATTTACTTGCAGATGACCAAAATTTACGTTTACTACTGAAAGATAAAAAAATATTCTTTAGTTGTAGTGGAGAAATTATAACTTGGCAAGAATAAGCCTTTCTTGCTATCAAAGAAAATAACTACGAAAAACATTTATATCCTTTTGGTCTGACTACGATGGACATTTACTACTTGAAACATCTTGGAGAGTTCTTTTGTCGTTTCTTATGTGTTCCTGGAAAAATAATAGCAAACATAACCTCGTTTCACAGTGAAAAACAACACATAAAAAGTCAAATTCAGTTCTTGGCGTTTAGCAATAACTGACATTACTACTGGAAACGTCTATGTGAATCTGTTTATCTTCTTTTATTTGTGACAGAAAAAATCATATTTGACAGAAATGATACTCTCTTGTTTTCAAAGAAAATACTTAACGAACACATTTATATCTTTTGGGTTAGACGGCAGTGGACCTTTACTATTGAAACTGACTTGGTGACTTATTTTGTCTTTTGCTACATGTTCCTGGAGAAATAATAGAAAACATGACCCGTTTCGTTAAAAAAAGAAACGCATTAAAAGCAAAATTTAGTTTTGTAGGTCTAACTATGATTGAACTTTACTACTGAAAACGTCTTAGTGAATCTATTTGTTTTTTTACATTCTTATCTCAATGAGAAGGTATTGGTTTTATGTGAAAAATGACTTTCGCGGATTCAATCAAATGTCATCTTGTAAAAAAGGCTCATAACGCATTTTTAAAAAGAGGCTAATAAAGCATCTTATAAAAGTAACTCAGGAATCTTTTATAATTGACTCTAAATGACTCTTGTAAAAAAGGCTCAAAACGCATCTTTTGAAAAAGGCTTATAACGCATCTTTAAAAAAGGCTCATAACGCATCTTTTGAAAAAGGCTCATAACGCATCTTTAAAAAAGGTTTATAACGCATCTTATAAAAGTAACTCAGGAATCTTGTAAAATTGACTCGAAATGCTTCGTGTAAAAAAGGCTCAGAACGCATCTTGTAAAAAGACTCATAACGCATCTTTGAAAAAAGGCTCATATCGCATTTTTAAAAAGAGGCTAATAAAGCATCTTATAAAAGTAACTCAGGAATCTTGACAAAATGACTCGAAATGACTCTTGTAAAAAGAGCTCATAACGCATCTTGTGAAAAGGCGCATAACGCATCTTTAAAAAAAGACTCCTAACATATCTTATAAAAGTAACTCAGAAATCTTGTGAAATTGACTCGAAATGCTTCTTGTAAAAAAGGCTCATAACGCATCTTGTAAAAAAGGCTCAGAACGCATCTTGTAAAAAAGGCTCATAACGCATTTTTAAAAAGAGGCTAATAAAGCATCTTATAAAAGTAACTCAGGAATCTTGTAAAATTGGCTCGAAATGCCTCTTGCAAAAAAGGCTCATAAAGCATCTTGTAAAAAAGGTTCAGAACGCATCTTGTAAAAAAGGCTCAGAACGCATCTTGTAAAAAAGGGTCAGAACATATCTTGTAAAAGTGACTCAGGCCTCTTGTGAAATAGGGTCAGAATGTTTCTTTTTAAAAAAACTCATAACGCGTCTTGTAAAATTGGCTCATAATGCATCTTTGGAAATCAGCTGAGAATTTGAGAATTTTGGCTCTCAATATCCTGTAGAATGTGCTCAGAGTGGATGTTTTAAAATTGACTTAGACCTCTTGTAAAATAGGGTCAAAATGCATTTTTTACAAAAGGCTCATGACGCGTCTTAAAATAGTAACTCAGGAATCTTGTAACATTGACTCAGAATGCCTCTGGTAAAAAAGGCTCATAACGAATCTTGTAAAAAGGCTCATAACGCATCTTTAAAAAAAAGGCTCATAACATATCTTATAAAAGTAACTCACAAATCTTTTGAAATTGACTCGAAATGCTTCTTGTAAAAAAGGCGCATAACGCATCTTATCAAAAAGGCGCATAATGCATCTTGTTAAAAAGGCTCAGAACGCATCTTGTAAAAAAAGGTCAGAACACATTTTGTAAAAGTGAATCAGGTTTCTTGTGAAATAGGGTCAGGAAGGTTTTTTCGTAAAAAAGGCTCATAATGCATCTTGTAAAATAGGCTCAGAACGCATCTTGTAAAAAAGGGTCAGAACACATCTTGTAAAAGTGACTCAGGCCTCTTGTGAAATAGGGTCAAAATGTTTCTTTAAAAAAAACTTTTAACGCGTCTTGTAAAATGGCCTCATAATGCATCTTAAAATAGTAACTCAGGAATCTTGTAAAATTGACTCAGAATGCCTCTTGTAAAAAAGGCTCATAATGCATCTTTTACGAAAGTCTCAGAACCTATCTTGTAAAGTACGCTCAGAAAGCATCTTCTACAATAGGTTCAGAACTCATTTTTTAAAATGAGTCAGACCGCTTGTGAAATAGGTTCAGAATACTCATTGTAAAAAGGCTCATAACGCGTCTTGTAAAATAGGCTCATAACGCATCTTGTAAAATACGACCAGAAAGTATCTCGTAAAATAAGTTTAGAACGCATTTTGCATTTTTTTAGAGCGTCTCTTGTAAAATAGGCTCATAACGCATCTTGTAAAATTGGCTCTGACCGCATCTTTAAAAAAAGGCTCATAACGAATCTTATAAAAGTAACTCAGGAATCTTGCAAAATAAGCTCATTATGATTTTTAGAAAAAATGCTCATAACGTTTTTTGTAAAATGGGCTCAGAACGTATCTTATAAAATGAGCTCATAACGCATCTTGTAAAATAAGCTTTTTTAAAAAGTAAAATAGGTATCTTTTAAAAAGGCTTATAACGCATCTCATAAAAGTAACCCAGGAATCTTGTAAAATTGACTCAGAATGTCTCTTGTAAAAAAGGCTCATAACGCATCTTCTAAAAAAGGCTCAGAATGCTTCTTGTAAAAAGGCTCATAACGCGTCTTCGAAAAAAGTCTCATGCCGCATCTTGTAAAGACTTATAACTCATCTTTGAGAAGTGGCTCAGAACGCCTCTTATAAAATAGGCTCAGAACGCTTCTTGTAAAAATTCCTCTGAATTCGAAAAATGTGAAATTTTCAGGAACGAAAAATGTTGATAAAAGTAATTTTAATTCTCTCATCCTAATTAAAAACATCAAAGAAATTTTTCAAGCCCACTTCCCTTTTCTAAATTACACCCTCCGAATAAAGACACCCCAAAAAGTTTGACACTTCAAAAAGTGTTTTACAATGATTGCTATTGTCAACACCATTCTTAAGGGGGTTGGTGCTCTCAAGAGGGTGGCTCTTCGTTCAAAGTGTCATTCGCCGTCACGTGTCGAGGGAACCCCTTTAATTAAATCCGCCCGAAAATTTCCATCTGTCGTTTCACGAGATCCGCCGAGCCCTCTTTCAAAGTACGATTAGGAACTTTTGCAGACCGGAAGTTAAGGGAGGGGGAGACCGGAAATTTTTGGACGGGGGTTTAGCGAAAGAGGAAGTAAAGAGGAAAAACTAGAGAGAAGCAGAGAGAGAGAGAGAGAGAGAAAGGACTCGCGCGCAACGAAGAGAGATAATTGAAGAAAGACACAGAATCCGAGATGAATATAGTAGAAGCAGAAAGAGAGAAAGAGAGAGAGAGAGAGAAGGGATCGATATGTCGAGACCGGATGTGGGAAAAGGCAGGGTTGCTTTTCCGAGTCTGGAAAAACATTTTCCCCTCACATTTCCATTTACCCCCCCCCCCGTTACCCCTTCCCTTCTCTTTCATCCTCGAAGCAAACGAGCACAATCGATCCCTGTTTCAATACCGGAAACGCAAATGTCCAATAACCGCAAACAGGGACGCATTTCATATAGTCCAAGAGCCAACGACACTGGACCTTGCGTCATCGCGGATATTGATAAAAAAATTAGGAATGACAGTTTGCATGTAGGGTAATAGGGAAAATTAATTTTTTAATAATTAATTAAGGTACGTGGGTTCAGGATTTGCTTGGTCAGCATGACGGTTTGTTATTACCTCAATGCAAACTATCGTTCCTAATTTTTTTCATCAATATCCGCGATGACGCAAGGTCCAGTGTCGCTGACTCAAGATGGCGGCTTGTGAACAGCTGATCTCGTAAACTTTTTAAAAGCCTTTAATAATTACCCCTATGTTCTTAACTATTTCTAATATCAATTTTATTATATTATCAAGTCCGAAAATAACGAAAATCCTAGTTTTAAAAATTTTTCAAGATTTAAACTTTGTTTTTTGAATGTTTGAAAATTCGAAGTGGACAAGAGCATAGAAATAGTTGAAAAAAGCGTAAGATAAACGGTAGAAAGTTTTTAAAGGGCTTAAACTTACAAGACTGAAGGTCAGTGTAATAAATTTCTTGAAATAAAAAAATATTATTATTTATAAAAATTTTTTTTTTTTTTGGTGCTTCCCTGTTTGTGGATGAATGCGCAAGTGCATGCACATAAATAGTGTAATCATAGGTATATACGTTCTGCTCCTCTCATCTCTGATGACATTGTGCATACTCGGCAGACTTGTTCGTCTAGCTCGTCCTTCCAACTTCCGCTGCGTAACTTCCGGTATACCGCAACGCAATCGTAACCAATGAATTGTACGTGTATGAAACTGCACACACGTGTTTTATCTCTTCTGCCCGAGCTGAATCATGTTCTATTATTTTCTCTTCTGTGATCTGCAAATAATTAAACAATTTTTGTTAATAATTATTTTAAGAGTTAATTATTAGAGGTGTACGGTATTTTTTATTGTTTAGTGATAATAAATGATCAAATCAGAAGCAGATTATTTATAAAGTCGTTGTTAGTACATTTTTAGTGCTAGTGAGCTCAGAATACTTATAAAAAGGCTCATAACGCATCTTCTGAAATGTGCTCAGAAAACATCATGTAAAATTGGCTCAGAGCACCTCTCGTAAATGGGCTTATAATGCATCTTGTTGCTCAGAACGCATCTTTTTAAAGTGACTCAGGTCTCTTGTAAAGTAGGCAAAAAGTTCACAATAAATCTTTAAAAAAAGGGCTCATAACGCATCTTGTAAAAGTGACTCAGGCCTCTTTTAAATTAGGCTCAAAATAGTTCTTGTAGAAAAGGCTCATAACGCATCTTTAAAAAGGCTCATAACGCATCTTGTAAAATAGGCTCAAAATGGTTCTGTTAGAAAAGGCTCATAACTCATCTTGTAAGAAAGGCTTATAACGCATCTTCTGAACTAGGCTCATAACGCGTCTTGGGAAATCGGCTCAGAGCGCCTCTTGTAAAATTAGCTCAAAATGGTTCTCGTAATAAAGGCTCATAACGCATCTTTTGAAAAAGGCTCATAAAGCATCTTGTAAAATTGTCTCAAAGAGCCTCTTCTAAAATAGGCTCATAAGGCTTCTTGTAAAATCGGCTCAGAATGATTCTTGTAAAAAGGCTCATAAAGCCTCATGTCTCTTGTAAAATAGGCTCAGAAGGCTTCTTGTAAAATAGGCTCATAAGTCATCTTGTAGAATATGTTTAGAAATCATTTTGTAAAAGTGGTTCATGTCTCTCGAAAAATAGGCTCACTAAGCATCTTCTAAAATCGGCTCAGAGTGCTTCTTCTAAAATAGGCTCATGACGCATCTTGTAGAATAAGATCAGAAAGTTTTTTATACAAGTGGTTCATGTCTCTTGTAAAATAGGCTCAAAAGGCTTTTTGTAAAAAAGGCTCATAAAGCATCGTGTGCAATGAGTTTATAGTGTCTGTTCTAAACTAGGCTCATAACGCATCTTGTGTAATACGCTCGGAAAGAATCTTGTAAAAGTGGCTCATGATTTTTGTAAAATAGGCTCATAAAGCATCTTTTACAATCGGCTCAGAGTGCTTCTAGTAAAATAGGCTCAGAATGCTTTTTGTAAAATAGGCTCAGAATGCTTCTTGTAAAAAAGACTCATAACGCTTCTTGTAAAGAAGGCTTAGAGTGTCTTTTCTCAAGTAGGCTCAGAAAGCATCTTGTAAAATCAGCTCGGTGTGTCTGTTCTAAGATAGGCTCATAACGCATCTTGTAGAATATGCTCAGAAAGCATTTTGCGAAAGTGGCTCATGTCTTTTGTAAAATAGGCTCATAAAGCATCTTGTAAAAGCGGCTCAGACTATTTGTTCTAAAATAGGCTCATAACGCATCTGGTAAAAAAGGCTCATAATGCTTCTTGTAATAAAGGCTCATAAAGCATCTTGTAAAATCGGCTCAGAGTGCCTCTTCAAAAACAGGCTCATAACGCATCGTTTAGAATATACTTCGAAAGCATATTATTAAAGTGGCTCATGTCTCTTCTAAAATAGGCTCAGCATGCATTTTGTAAAAAAGGCTCATAAAGCATCTTGTAAAATCAGCTCAGAGTGTCTTTTCTAAAATAGGCTCAGAACGCATCTTGTAAAATCAGCTCAGTGTGTCTGTTCTAAAATAGGCTCATAACGCATCTTTGAGAATATTCTCAGAAAGAATCTTATGAAAAATCTCTTGTAAAATAGGCTCAGAATGCATCTTGTAAAAAAAAGGCTCATATAGCATATTGTAAAATCGGCTCAGAGTGTCTGTTCTACAACCGGCTCATAAAGCATCTAGTAAAAAAGGCTCACAATGCTTCTTGTAATAAAGGCGCATAAAGCATCTTGTAAAAATCGGCTCAGAGTGCCTCTTCAAAAGCAGGCTCATAACGCATCTTTTAGAATATACTTCGAAAGCATCTTATGAATGTGGCTTATGTCACTTGTAAAATAGGCTCAGAATGCATCTTGTAAAAAAGGTTCATAAAGCATCTTGTAAAAAAGACTCATAAGGCATCTTGTAAAATCGGCTCTGAGTGTATGTTCTAAAACAGGCTGATAACGCATCTAGTAAAAAAGGCTCATAATGCTTCTTGTAATAAAGGCTCATAAAGCGTCTTGTAAATTCGGCTCAAAGCGCTGCTTCTAAAATAGGCTCATAAAACATCTTGTAGAATATGATTAGAAAGCTTCTTGTACAAGAGTCTTATGTCTCTTGTAAAATAGGCTCAGAAGCCTTCTTGTGTAATACGCTCAGAATGCTTCTCCTGAAAAAGGCTCATGAGGCATATCGTAAAATCGTATCAGGATGTCTGCTCGAAAATAAGTTTTTAAAAGTGGCTAATTTCTCTTGAAAAAAAGGCTCATAAAGCATCTTGTAAAATTGGCTCAGATTGTCTGTTCTAAAATAGGCTCATAACGCATTTGGTAAAAAAGGCTCATAAAGCATCTTGTAAAAATCGGCTCAGAGTGCCTCTTCGAAAACAGGCACATAACGCATCTTTCAGAATAAGCTCAGAAAGCATCTTCTAAAAGCGGCTTATGTTTCTTGTAAAATAGGCTCAGAACGCTTTTTCTAAAAAAGGGTCATAACGCATCTTGTAAAAAAGGCTCATAACGCATCATGTAAAAAAGGCTCATAACGCATTTTTTGAAAAAGGCTCATAACGCATCTTGTAAAAAATGCTCATAATGCATCTTTAAAAAAAGTCTCATAACGCATCATGTAAAAAAGGCTCATGACGCATTTTTTGAAAAAGGCTCATAAAGCATCTTGTAAAAATCGGCTCAGAGTCCCCCTTCGAAAACAGGCACATAACGCATCTTTTAGAATAAGCTCAGAAAGCATCTTCTAAAAGCGGTTTATGTTTCTTGTAAAATAGGCTCAGAACGCTTTTTCTAAAAAAGGCTCATAACGCATCTTGTAAAAAAGTCTCATAATGCATCTTTAAAAAAAGTCTCATAACGCATCATGTAAAAAAGGCTCATAACGCATTTTTTGAAAAAGGCTCATAACGCATCTTGTAAAAAAGGCTCATTATGCATCTTTAAAAAAAAGTCTCAGAACGCATCATGTAAAAAAGGCTCATAACGCACCTTCTAAAAAAGGCTCATAACGCATCTTGTAAAAAAGACTCATAATGCATCTTTTAAAAAGGCTCATAACGCATCTTGCAAAAAAGCCTCATAACGCATCTTGTAAAAAAGACTCATAAGACAACTTGTAAAAAAGGCTCATAACGCATCTGGTAATATAGGCTCATAACGAATCTTTTAAAAAAGGCTTAGAACGCTTCTTGTAAAGAAGGCTCAGAACGCATCGTGTAAAAAAGGCTCATAACGCATCTTGTAAAAAAGGCTCAGAACACTTCTTGTAAAAAAGGCTCATAACGCATCTTGTAAAAATGGCTCATAATGATTCTTGTAAAAATTTCTCCTTAGCTGATGTTACCTAATCCTAGATTTTTCAACTTTCCTCTCAGTCTAGTGAACAAAGTTTCGTTCAAATGGCATTGAATCGACGGAGATTGATCGAGTTGTAATGTCACACCGTTAGAAGAATTCCCGGTGGCATAGCGATTACGTTAGGAACCTGAGAATAGTAAAAGCCGTTCCATGTTTTGAGATTAGTATGTCGTAAGCTAAGTGCTACGAGAATAATAGGATTATTTTTATAGATATTCTCTCCTCGAGGGATTAGTTCCAAATTGAATAAAATTGAATAACGAATAAGGGATTACAAAATACAAACTCCCAGCTTAAAATCCAAAAATTCAAATAAAAAATTAATACTAAAATAAATTTTTTTTATCATTAAATATTTTCTCTGTCAGTAATCCAATTTTTAAAACTGAAAATCAGTATAACTTTAGTACATATTAAAAATAAAAATTTCTGACTTACAACAATTAATAATAATAATCTTCGTAGTGAAATAGTTTTTTGTTGATGGAATGATGATTTTGATCAACTAGTATAAACCAAAATGGTCATAGTTTTCAGCTGTGAAAAAAAAATTTTAGCTCTGCTGGGATTCGAACCCAGGTCTACAGGTTGCCGGACGGGTGCCCTAACCCACTAAGTTAGAACACCAGATCGGCAGTCTGTAGACCTGGGTTCGAATCCAGCGGAGCTAGAGGATTTTTTTTTCTTTATTTGATAATTAATTAATTCTTTAATTATGAATTGTGAAATATTTTGTGATTTTTTTGGACAGAAATCACATTTTTAGTGAAAAAATCTGTTCGATCACTTTGATTGTCACTTGATACTACATGATATGATACTTATTAAATGTAATATTTATCATTTTTAAATTTTCTGAAATTTCAATTTAAAATTATAGTTTTGATTTCGCAATTCTAAAAGAATTTTATTTTTGAGGTCTTGAAACTAAAGTTTTTTTGCTTCAAAAGCTCAAATTCGAAAATGTTTGATTTATATTTCCTAATTTTTGGAGGTGTTTAATTTCAAATTTCACAATTTTGTAGTATCAAATTCAAATATTAAAAATTTCAGGACAATTTTACTAGTAAATTTTTCAAAATTTTATATTGAAAGTTATTATATAGTCAATTTTAAATTTAATAATTTTAGATTCAATTATTGTTATTATTTCATTATTTTAATATGTTATTTTATTATTTTATTATTTTATTATAATTATTTTCACTATTAAATTTTTCAAAATTTTATATTTATAGCCTTTATAGTCAGTTTTAAATTTAATAATTTTATATTTAAATATTGTTATTATTTCATTATTTCATTATTATTAGTAGAAATTACTCAATTTTTAATGTTTTTCATTAAAATTAGTTTTTATTTTTAATGTTTTTAAAATAATAATTCCATTTTAAAGGTTAATAATTCAAAATTTTTCCATTTTGAAACCAAAATTTTGAAGCCAAATTTTAGTTGCTTCAAATTGAAAACTATTCAAATTCTAATTTTTTCAATTTTAAATTATTAAATTTTGAATGCAGTTGGAAATTTAAAGAAACAAGCTTTTATTTAAATATACTAAAAAAAAGGCGATAGAATAATAATAGAAAAAGTGATTTATTTTCGAAATTTTAATCTAAAATCATTCAATTTCCAGATTCTTCAATTCAAAATAAAATTGTTTTATTTAAAAAAAATTTTAAATAATGAAATTTGAAATGATCCGATTTTCAAAATTCTAATCTGTAAATATTCCATTTTTATTGTTTTAAAATTGTCCTATTTTCGAAATTTTAATCATAGCGATCTTGTTTTGTAACCTTTTTTTTTTAATTTTTAATTTTCAATATAATATCTTAAAACTGTCAGATTTTTAGTTGAAAATTTTTAAACTAAATAATCTAAAATTGAAAAATATTTAATTGAAGAATTACAAGAATGAATAATATTTCTAAATAAAGTGTTAAAAATTAAACGATTTTAAATTAAAAAGTTAAAAATTGTATCGTTTAAAATAAAAACAGATAAAAAATGTTCTCTTTCATATTTTGTAATTTTGCAATTAAAATTGAAATTAGTGAATTTTGAAAAGTATAATCAACAATTTGAAAATTTTTACATTTTAAATGATTTTTTACTTAAAATAATTAAAATTTTAAAGGATTTGAATATGAAAAAGTTTGAATTATTTATTATCATAATTCTTGGTAATTAAATATTTTTTCAGTTTTAAATTAAGTTCGGATTAATTAAATTTTCAATGTCCGGCAGTAGTAGAAATTTTTTATTTTTAACCTTTCGCATTTAAAATTATTTTATTTTTAACTTTAAAAAAAAAATAATTCAATTTCAAATGTTTATAATTTAATTTTTTTCTATCTGCAACTGCGAAAATGACGGTGAATTTATTTTTTTACCGCTTCCAATTAGAAATAATACGATTTTGAACATTTTAAAATCTTTCTTTTTTTTCAAAATTTTAGTCCGGAATTTTTCATTTTTGACACCTTCTGATTAAAAATTAATAAATTTCAAATTATACTAGTTTAATTTCTTTGCATTCCATTCGAAATTTGGTCTTTTTTTTAAACTTCACCTAATCTAAAATTGCCTAATTTCGAACTTTTGCAATTCAAAATTATAAATTATTGTTTCAAAAATGTTTTAAACCTATTATTTAAAAATTTGTTCAATAATGGATTTTGGAATTGTTTATATTCTTAATGTTATGAAATAAAAAAAAAAAGAAAAGTGAACGTGCGCACAGAATTTATAAATATATACGATTTATTTATTTATAAATCTATAAAAAATAAAAAAATTAAAATTAATATTTTTTTAAATAAAAAATATTTATTTTAAAATTTGAAAAGTGTTCAGCCTACAAAGCATGGATATTGCACGGATCTGAATTAATTTTTCCGTCAAGGTCTGGAGAAAGTGTGCCTCATTGCGTATAGGACATAATGTGTACGCACATATATTTACCAACCAGTACCGTACTCAGTTTATTTATTTGTAAAAAAATATTCTGTAAAAAAAATAAAAGATTGTTTAAAATCAGTTGCATTTTCAACAAAATAGTTTAATTTTCTATTAAAAAATTAATTTTTAACAAAAAAAACGAATTTTTAACAAATTACATACATTTTTATCCGAATAGTTTGAATAATGGTTTTGATTTTAGTCCAAATTTTATTTGATCAATTTTTAGTTTATATTTTTTCGTTTCTAAAAACTTTAAAACAAACAGTGGAATTCTGATTTGAATAAAAATTAATTTTCTGCAAAACATTTTTATTTTGTACAAAATAATTTAATTTTTTACTAAATTATTGAATTTTCAAGCCAAAAAGACGAATTTTCTATAAAACAGATGAATTTCAAACCCAAGAATACAAATTTTCAATAAAAAAGTTAATTTTTAACCAATCAGTTGAATATTGAACAAAATAGTTATTTTTTTTTATTAAAAAAAAATTAATTTTTAACCAGAAAAAGACGAATTTTCAACTAAAAAAATCGACCGAGAATTCTGAGATTGAAATTTCATGAAAAAAAAACTTTTTATTTGATAAATTTTAATTAAAAATTTCTTGTTTACATACGACATTTTTTTTTAACTTATGGATAGAAATTGAAACCGAGAAGAAGAAAAAAATGATTCGCTAACTTTATTTTGATAATCGAATTTATTGTTGATATTCCAAACATACTGAAAAAATTATTATATAAACTAAAAAAAATAGATTTATCACGTTTTCATCGCTAATATCCACCTTCTGTAAATTATATGAATTATTATTATTAGTTCGAGAGTGAAGGCAGCTTAAAAAGGCTGTAAAAACACTCCCATTTAGAACAACGGCCCCCATCCGAGTATAACCGATCAAGCGCTGCTTAACTTTGGTGATCGAACGAAAAGCCTTAAACAATTTGATCTGTACAAGCAGACAGATACCTAGATATCTAAATACAGATAAATAAAAATAAGCAATTTTGAAAAAAGAAACAAATTCTTGATAAGATCATTTTTTATTAATTTTTAAAATAAAAATTATGTTTTAGGAGATGCATTATGCACGTATTTTCAAGGAAGGATCCTAAGCCTATTTTACATGAAGCGTTATGAGCCTGTTTTAGAAGATGCTTTCTGAGCTTATTTTACAAGAAGCGTTCTGAGCCCTTTTTCATGCAGCGTTATGATTCTATTTTACAGGAAGCGCAACAAGGCCATTTTCCAGGAAGGTTTCTGAGCCTATTTGACATGAAGCATTATGAGCCTATTTTACAAGAAACTATCTGAGCCTATTTTAAAAGAAGCTTTACTAACCTATTTTTCATGAAGCGTTATGAGCCTATTTTACAAGAAGCGTTCTGAGCCTATTTTTCATGCAGCGTTATGAGTATATTTCACAAAAAGCTCTACGAACCTATTTTCCAGGAAGGGTTCTGAGCCTATTTTACATGGAGCATTCTGAGCCTATTTTACATGAAGCGTTATGCGCCTATTTTTCAAGAAGCTTTCTCAACTTATTTTGTAAGAAGCGCTCTGATTCTAATTTAAAAGACGCGTTATGAGCCTATTTTACATGAAGCATCCTGGGCCTATTTTACATGGAGTATTCTGAGCTCTGAGCCTTTTTTCAAGAAGCTTTCTCAACCTTTTTTGTAAGGAGCGCTCTCATTATAATTTAAAAGACGCGTTATGAGCCTATTTTACTTGAAACGTTATACGCCTATTTATCAAGAAGTTTTCTCAACTTATTTTGTAAGAAGCACTCTGATTTTAACTTAAAGCAAGCGTTATGAGCCTAATTTACATGAAGCGTTTTGACCCTATTTTTCAAGAAGCTTTCTTAACTACTTTTATAAGAAGCGCTCTGATTCTAATTCAAAAGACGTGTTATGAGCCTATTTGATATGAAGCATTCTGAGCCTATTTTACATCAAGCGTTATGAGCCTATTTTACATGAAACGTTATGAGACCTTTTTTTAAAAAGCGCTCTGATTCTAATTTAAAAGACGTGTTATGAGCCTATTTGACATGAAGCATTCTGATCCTATTTTACATCAAGCGTTATGAGCCTATTTTACATCAAACGTTATGAGACTATTTTTTAAAAAGCGCTCTGATTATAATTTAAAAGACGCGTTATGAGCCTATTTTACATCAAGCGTTATGAACCTATCTTACATCAAGCGTTATGAGCCTATTTCACATGAAACGTTATGAGACTATTTTTTAAAAAGCGCTTTGATTATAATTTAAAAGCCGCGTTATGAGCCTATTTCACATGAAGCATTCTGAGCCTATTTTACATCTAGCGTTATGAGCCTATTTTTTAAGAAGCTTTCTCATCCTATTTTGTAAGGAGTGCTCTGACTATAATTTAAAAGACGCGTTATGAGTCTATTTCACATGAAGCATTCTGAGCCTATTTTACATGAAGCGTTATGCGCCTATTTTCAAGAAGCTTTCTCAACTTATTTGATAAGAAGCGTTCTGATTCTAATTTCAAAAGCGTGTTATGAACCTATTTTACATGAAGCATTCTGAGCCTATTTTACATGGAGTTTTCTCAGCCTATTTTACATGAAGCGTTATGAGCCTATTTTTCAAGAAGCTTTCTGAACTTATTTTATAAGAAGCGCTCTGATTTCTAATTTAAAAGACGTGTTATGAGCCTATTTGACAAGAAGCATTCTGAGCCTATTTTACATGGAACATTCTAAGCCTATTTTACATCAAGCGTTATGAGCCTATTTTTTAAGAAGCTTTCTGAACTTATTTTATAAGAAGCGCTCTGATTTCTAATTTAAAAGGCGTGTGATGAGACTATTTGACATAAAGCATTCTGAGCCTATTTGACATCAAGCTTTATGAGCCTATTTTACATGAAACGTTATGAGCCTATTTTTTAAGAAGCGCTCTGATTTTAATGCAAAAGACGCGTTATCAGTCTATTTTATATGAAGCATTTTGAGCCTATTTTATTTGAAGCGTTATATGTCTATTTTACATAAAACGTTATAAGCCTATTTTTTAAGAAGCTTTTTTCAAATTATTTTATAAGAAGCGCTTTGATTCTGATTTAAAAGACGATTTACGAGCCTATTTTACATGAAGCGTTCTGAGCCTATTTTGCATGGAGCACTCTGAGCCTATTTTACATGAAGCGTTATGCGCCTATTTTTCAAGAAGCTTTCTCAACTTACTTGATAAGAATCGTTCTAATTCTAATTTAAAAGATGCTTTATGAGCCTTTTTACATGAAGCATTCTGAGCCTATTTTACATAAAGCGTTATGAGCAATTTTTCAAAAAGTTTTCCCAACTTATTTTGTAAGAAGCGCTCTGATTATAATTTAAAAGACGCGTTATGTGCCTATTTAACATGAAGCATTCTGAGCGTAGTTTATATAAAGCGTTATGAGCCTATTTTACATGAAGCGTTATGCGCCTATTTTTAAAGAAGTTTTCTCAATTTTGTTTATAAGAAGCAATATGATTATAATTTAAAAGACACGTTATGAACCTATTTTTCAAGGAGAATTCTAAGCCTATTTTACATGAAGCATTCTGAGCCTATTTTATATCAAGCGTTATGAGCCTATTTTTCAAGAAGCTTTCTTAACTTATTTTGTAAGAAGCGCTCTGATTATAATTTAAATGACGCGTTGTGAACTTATTTTACATAAAGCATTCTGAGCCTATTTTACATGAAGCGTTATGCGCCTATTTTTAAAGAAGTTTTCTCATTTTTTTTTATAAGAAGCAATATGATTATAATTTAAAAGACACGTTATGAACCTATTTTTCAAAGAGAATTCTAAGCCTATTTTACATGGAGCATGCTGAGCCTATTTCACATCAAGCGTTATGAGCCTATTTTACATGGAGCATTCTGAGCCTATCTTACATGAAGCGTTTTGAGCCTATTTTTCAAGAAGCTTCCTCAACTTATTTGATAAGAAGCGTTCTGATTCTAATTTAAAAGACGCGTTATGAGCCTATTTTACATGAAGCGTTCTGAGCCTATTTTACATGGAGTATTCTGAGCCTATTTTTCAAGAAGCTTTGTCAACTTTTTTTGTAAGGAGCGCTCTGATTATAATTTAAAAGACGCGTTATGAGCCTATTTTTCAGGAAGCATTCTAAGCCTATTTCTCAAAGATGGTTTTTAGTAGTTGAGCTAATTATATTTTTGAGAATTGATTAAAAAAATCGATTACGTAATTGAATTTGGTATTATTAATTTTTTTTTAAATCTTGATGATTCGAGTCGTTTTTCTCGTTTCGAGTTTCTTTTTTTTTTACACGGGAAAATTTGTATTTCAAGACTGAATGGTAGAAATGCTTTCAGCATAATTACACGAAGTGTTCAGCTGCAAAGGCGAACACCAGAGCTTTTCAAGCGAGATAATGAAGATCGTGTGAAACAACAGCATCAGGGATAATGGAGAGCAAATGCCGGCTCTTTAGTAATTACGACGTCTGAATTGAAAAACTAATTCTCTTTTTCTATTAGGCACAGATCTCATTTCGACCTGAAGAAAATCGGAAAAACAAGAACAAAGTGAAATTTGTATTTAAATACACTTTTAAATTTCTTTTTAGATTTTCATTAATTTTAAATTAAAAATTTGTTAAAAGAATTTTTCTTAATTTTTTGCACCATCAATATCAAAGAGATGAGAAAAATGAAATTATTTTACCGTTACCGACAATACGATTTTTGGGAAAATTTGAAATGATTTTTGTTTTATTATAAAAAAAATAATTTTAAATTATAAAGATTTTTGAGTAAGTCGAAAAAGAACTTCTAGAAGATTTCAAAACCATTTTTCAATTTTGCAGAATTTCAAAAAATTATAGATTTCCAACAATTTCGAAAACGAGTGTAGAAGATTTTAAAACAAAAATTCTGAATTTTACGAGAATATAACATTTTTAAAAATTCTAGTAAGTTGGAAAGATATTTAAAAGCTTTAAAAAACTTGAAAACTAATTTTAACTTAAAAAATATTTCCAAAAATTAAAAAAGTACCTTTTTAAAGATTTTTAAGGATTTAAGGAATTTTCGAAACATTTCAAGAGAAAGAAAAACGTTTCTTAAGATTCCTGGGAAAATTTTAAATGTTTTTGTTTTGGAATAAAATAATGAATCTTCAACCAAAAAATGACTTTTTAACAAAGCAGTTCAACTTTTAACCAAGTAGTTGAATTTTGAACAAAAAAATATGAATTCTCAACGAAAAATATAATACATCTTATTAAAGCTAAAAAGTATTTTTATTTTAAATCAAAAAGGCTTAAATTCATAAAAAAGACGAATTTTCAACAAAATAGTTAAATCCTCAACCGAAAATATTGTTCAGCCCAGAAAAACAAATTTTTGGGAAAATTATCATTTCAAAGGGAAAATAATTTTGAATACAAAATTAAATTTATTTTGAAAATTTCCTTCCTTATTTGCTTCAAGTTTATATAAATATAATTTTCCAGAATTTTACCAAATTTTCAGAAAATTTTAATTCAGTTTAGAAGATAATTTACGATTTTTGGATAAATTTGGAAATATTTTGTAATGTTCTAAAATCCCTTTAAATATTCTCTTAAAATTAATTTTTTCAATCTTGAAACCTTTCAAAATCTGTTCAAAAAACTTCAAAATTTGATTTTCAAGTTTTAATTATTTTGGTAAAAGTTCTGCAGAATTAAAAAATGGGATTAAAATCTTCCAGATTCTTTTTGGACAATTTTGGAAATATTTTGAAATGTTTCAAAATCTGATTCTTTTGAAATAAATTTTCAAAAATAAAAAATCATTTCAATTTTTCCTAGAAATCTTCAGAACATTTTTATATTCTCTTGAAACCTTTTAAAATTCTTCAAAAGCTTCTAAATTTGTTCTTTGAAATCTTCAAAAATCTACATTGAGAAAAGATCAATCTTCAATTTAAAATATCACCTTTAAACCAAGAATGGAATAGTTATATTTCAGATAAAAAATGCAATTTTCAACAACAAAAAAACTATTTTCAACAAAATTGTTAAATTTTGAACAAAATACATTAATTATCAACAAAATTGTTGATTTTTGAAGCCAGAAAATGAATTGTCTATAAAACAGTTGAAGTTTCAACACGGAAATATGATTATTCAACAAAAAAGTTAATTTTCTACAACAAAAAAGAAGAATTTTCAACAAAATGCATGAATTTTTAGCCAACTAGTTGAATTTTTCAACAGAAAATATCAATTTTCAATTAAAAAGATCATCTTTCAACCAACAATGGAATGAAATGCAATTCTCAACAAAAATAAAATCTATTTTCAACAAAATAGTTAAATTTTCAACAAAATACATTAATTATCAACAAAATTGTTGATTTTTGAAGTCAAAAAATAAATTGTCTACAAAACAGTTGAATTTTCAACCAGGAAATAAAATTTTTCAACAAAAAAGCTAATTTTCTACAAAAAATACGAATTTTCAACAAAATCATCAAAATTTTCCACCATGAAAATTAACGTTCTACCAAAAAAGACGAATTTTCAACAAAATACATAAATTTTCAGCCAACTAGTTGAATTTTCAAACAGTAAATATCAATTTTCAATTAAAAAGATCACCTTTCAACCAAGAATGGAATAGTTATATATTTGAGATAAAAAAATGCAATTCTCAACCAAAATAAAAAAAAACTATTTTAAACAAAATAGTTGCATTTTCAACAAAATACATTAATTATCAACAAAATTGTTGATTTTTAAAGCCAAAAAATGAATTGTCTATAAAACAGTTGGATTTTCAACCCGGAAATATGATTTTTCAACAAAAAAGTTGATTTCCTACAACAAAAAAGAAGAATTTTCAACAAAATACATTAATTTTCAGTCAACTAATTGAATTTTCCAATAGAAAAGATCAATTTTCAATTAAAAAGATTACATTTTAACCAATAATGGAATAGTTATATTTTCAATAAAAGAGTTAAATTTTCAACAAAATACATTAATTATCAACAAAATTGTTCATTTTTGAAGTCAAAAAATGAATTGTCTACAAAACAGTTGAATTTTCAATCCGGAAATAAAATTTTTCAACAAAAAAGTTAATTTTCTACAAAAAAGACGAATTTTCAACAAAATCATCAACATTTTCCACGAAGAAGATTAACGTTCTATCAAAAAAGATGCATTTTTAACAAAATACATTAATTGTCAACGCGGGAATATAATTTTTCAACCAAAAATTTAATTTCCTACAACAAAAAAGAAGAAATTGCAACAAAATACATGGATTTTCAGTCAACTAGTTGAATTTTCCAATAGAAAAGATCAATTTTCAATTAAAAATATCACCTTTAAACCAAGAATGGAATAGTTATATTTCAGATAAAAAATGCAATTTTCAACAAAAAAAAGAACTATTTTCAACAAAATTGTTAAATTTTGAACAAAATATATTAATTTTTAACAAAATACATTAATTTTTAACAAAATTGTTGAAATTTGAAGCCGAAAATTGAATCATCTACAAAACAGTTGAATTATCAACCTGGAAATATGATTTTTCAACAAAAAAGTTAATTTTCTACAACAAAAAAGACTAATTTTAAAAAAAATACTAGAATTTTCAGCCAACTAGTTGAATTTTCCAATAAAAAAGATAACTTTCCAATAAAAAAGATAACTTTTCAATTAAAAAGATCACCTTTCAACCAATAATGGAATAGTTCTATTCGAGATAAAAAATTCAATTCCAACAAAAAAAAACTATTTTCAACAAAATAGTTAAATTTGTAACAAAATACATTATTTTTCAACAAAAATGTTGAAGTTTGAAGCCAAAAAAGGAATTGTCTACAAAACAGTTGAATTTTCAACTAAAAAATGTGATTTTTCAAGAAAAAAGTTAATTTTCTACAAAAAAGACGAATTTTCAACAAAATGAATAAATTTTCAGTCAACTAGTTAAATTTTCCAATAGAAAATATTAATTTTGATTAAAAAGATCATCTTTCAACCAATAATGGAATAGTTATATTAGAGATAAAAAATGCAATTCTCAACCAACAAAAAAAATATATATTTTCAACAAAATAGTTAAATTTTTAACAAAATACATTATTTTTCAACAAGATTGTTGATTTTGAAGCCAAAAAATGAATTGTCTACAAAACAGTTGAATTTTCAACCCGGAAATATAATTTTTCAACAAAAAAGTTAATTTTCAACCCAAAAAAGAGGAATTTTCAACAAAATCATCAAAATTTTCCACCAAGAAAATTAACTCTCTACAAAAAAAAAGAAGTTTTTCTACAAAATACATTAATTTCAATCTGGAAATATGATTTCTCAGCAAAAAAGTTTATTTTCTACAAAAAAAAACGAATTTTCAACAAAATACATCGATTTTCAGCCAACTAGTTGAATTTTCCGATAGAAAATATCAATTCTCAATTAAAAAGATCACCTTTCAACCAATAATGGAAAAGATCTATTTGCTATAAAAAATGCCATTACCAACAAACAAAAAAAAACTTTTTTCAAGAAAATAGTTAAGTTTTTAACAAAAAACATTGATTTTCAACAAAACTGTTGAAATTTTAAGCCAAAAAATAAATTATCTACAAAACAGTAGTATTTTCAACCCGGAATTGTAATTTTTCAACAACAAAGCTAATTTTAAACAAAAAAGACGAATTTTTGACAAAATACAAGAATTTTCAGCCGACTAGTTCAATTTTCCAATAAAAAAGATAAATTTTCAATTAAAAATATCACCTTTCAACCAATAATGGAATAATAATAATATTTGAGATAAAAAATGAAATTCTCAACAAAAAACTATTGTTAAGAAAATGGTTAAATTTTTTAAAAATTATTCAAGTTTGAAGCCAAAAAATGAATTATCCATAAAACAGTAGAATTTTCAACTCGGAAATATGATTTTTCAAACAAATAAATGGATTTTCAGCCAACTAGTTGAATTTTCCAATAGAAAAGATCAATTTCCAATTAAAAAGATCACCTTTCAACCAATAATGGAATAATAATATTTGAGATAAAAATGCAAATCTCAACAAAAAAACTATTTTCAACAAAATTGTTACATTTTCAACAAAATACATTAATTTTCAACAAAATTGTTGAATTTTGAAGCCAAAAAATGAATTATCTACAAAACAGTTGAATTTTCAACCCAGAAATATGATTTTTCTAGACAAAAAATAATTTTCTACAACAAAAAAAGACGAATTTTCAACAAAATGGATGAATTTTCAGCCAAATAGTTGAATTTTCCAACAGAAAATATCAATTTTCAATTAAAAAGATCACCTTTCAACCAAGAATGGAATAGTTATATTGGAGACAAAAAATTCAATTCTTAAAAAAAAACTATCATCAACAAAATGGTTAAATTTTTAACAAAATACATTAATCTTCAACAAAATTGTTGAAATTTGAAGCCAAAAAATGAATCATCTATAAAACAGAATTTTCAATCCGGAAATATGATTTTGCAACAAAAAAGTTAATTTCTTACAACAAAAGACGAATTTTCGACAAACTACATTAATTTTCAGCCAACTAGTTGAATTTTCCAGTAGAAAAGATCAATTTTCAATTAAAAATGTCATCTTTCAACCAAGAATGGAACAGTTATATTTGAGATAAAAAATGCAATTCCCAACCGAAAAAAAAACAAACTATTTTCGACAAAATAGTTAAATTTTTAACAGAATACATTATTTCTCAACAAGATTGTTGAATTTTGAAGCCAAAAAATACATTGTCTACAAAAAAGTAGATTCTTCAATCCGGAAATATGATTTTTCAACGAAAAAGTTTATTTTCTACAACAAAAAAGCAGAATTTTCAACAAAATACATGAATTTTCAGCCAACTAGTTGAATTTCCCAACAGAAAATATCAATTTTCAATTAAAAAGGTCACCTTTCAACCAAGAACGGAATAGTTATATTTGAGATAAAAAAATCTTTTTCTATTGGGAAATTCAACTAGTTGGCTGAAAATTAATGTATTTTGTTGAAAATTCGTTTTTTTATAGAAAATTAACTTTTTTGTTTAATAATCCTATTTCCGGGTTGAACATTCTGTTTTGTAGACAATTTATTTTTTGGCTTCAAACTTCAAAAATTTTGTTGAAAATTAATGTATTTTGTTACAAATTTAACCATTTTGTTGAAAATAGTTCTTTTTTGGTTAAGAATTTCATTTTTTATCTAAAATATAACTTTCCCATTCTTGGTTGGAATGTGATCTTTTTAATTGAAAATTGATATTTTTAATTGGAAAATTCAACTAGTTGACTGAAAATTCATTCATTTTGTTGAAAATACGTCTTTTTTGTAGAAAATTAACTTTTTTCTTGAAAAATCATATTTTTGAGATGAAAATTCAAATGTTTTGTAGATAATTCATGTGTTGGCTTCAAAATTCAACAATTTTGTTGAAAACTAATGCATTTTGTTGAAAATGTAACTATTTTGTTGAAAATAGTTTGTTTTTTTGTTGGTTGAGAATTGCAGTTCTTATCTAAAATATGACTATTCCATTCTTGGTTAAAAGGTGATCTTTTTAATTGAAAATTGATCTTTTCTATTGGAAAATTCAACTAGTTGGCTGAAAATCCATGTATTTTGTTGAAAATTCGTCTTTTTTTGTATTTTCATGAATTTTCAGTCGACTAGTTGAATTTTCCAATACAAAAGATAAATTTTTAATTAAAAAGATCACATTTCAACCAAGAATGGAATAGTTATATTTGAGATAAAAAATGCAATTTTCAACAAAAAAAGAACTATTTTCATCAAAATAGTTAAATTTTCAACAAAATTGTTGAATTTTGAAGTCAAAAAATGAATTGTCTACAAAACAGTTGAATTTTCAACCCGGAAATATGATTTTTCAACAAAAAAGTTTATTTCTTACAAAAAAAAATACGAAGTTTCAACAAAATACATGAATTTTCAGTCAACTAGTTGAATTTTCCAATAGAAAAGATCAATTTTCAATTAAAAATATCACCTTTTAACCAAGAATGGAATAGTTATATTTTCAATAAAAGAGTTAAATTTTCAACAAAATACATTAATTATCAACAAAATTGTTGATTTTTGAAGCCAAAAAATGAATTGTCTATAAAACAGTTGAATTTTCAACCCGGAAATAAAATTTTTCAACAAAAAAGTTAATTTCCTACAACAAAAAAGAAGAATTTTCAACAAAATCATCATCATTTTCCACCAAGAAGATTAACGTTCTACCAAAAAGATGCATTTTTAACAAACTACATCAATTGTCAACCCAGAAATATGATTTTTCAACAAAAAAGTTAATTACCTAAAAAAAATAAGAATTTTCAAGAAAATGGATGAATTTTCAGTCAACTAGTTGAATTTTCCAACAGAAAATATCAATTTTCAATTAAAAAGATCACCTTTCAACCAATAATGGAATAGTTATATATTTGAGATAAAAAAAGCAATTCTCAACCAAAACATAAAAAACTATTTCAAAATAGTTAAATTTCCAACAAAATGGTTGAACTTTCAACATACAAAGATGCAATCTAAAGAGAGTTTCTATTAATCTTATAAAACTCAAAGTTTCTTTTCTCCTATTATAAAAATTAAAGTAGCAAATTCTTTTCTCAAATAAAAAAAACCAACTAAAAAGCTACCAAATTCGGCAAAAAAATCCATAAACGGTTTTCAGAGAAACACAAAGCGATATGACAGTAAAAGACAATGAAGTAATGAAATCCATTGTTCATGGTTGCACTGTAAAATGCATCATCTAATGACACTTTGAGCTTGACTGCACAAATGCTCTGTTAGTGCATTGTTCCAAGAACCTTGTATGTATTTTCCGTATTTTCTTATGGAGCAATAATCATTAAACAAATAACCTTGCGCGAATATAGTAAAATCCTTTGTGCACTATAGTAAACACTGATCACGATTTAGATTCACGGTTCGCTGCCAAGACCAAGCCCCGTCGCATAATTATTTTCTATATTCAAACGAAACTTTTGAGGTTAATTGAGTCGTGAAAGAGGCCGAAAATCGAGTCAAGAGTCTCTGGAACTGTGCTCTGAATCGAAGAATTATTTCGTTTATGGTGGGCAAAGAACATCTTGGTTCTTTGTTGGGTTCGAGAAACTCATCCGAACGAAACGCGGGTCTAAAATAAAAGCACAAGCAGCAGACTAGCAGACGAAATCGCCGCGTCTGTCGCTGAAAAAAAAGAGATAAAAAATACTACTTGGCGAGACGACTTCGTTGCTAGGACGCCATGAAAACCACCCCTGACGTGACGCAACCCGGTTTGCAATTTTCAACCTACTTTGAAAAAAATCAATATTCGAAAATCGATCCTTGAGGTGGCCCCCGAAAAGAAAAATTTCGAATTTCTTTAATGGCACCCCCCATTTTGTTAGGTTTCCAAAAAATTGAATACGTGTTTATTTTTGTTTTAATATTAAGGGCGTTGGAACCATGACTCAACCTCAAAGTTGATAATTTACCAATTTTACGCCTTAAATACTAGAATTACATTTTTTTAGGTAATTAGGGCCTATTTCTGTTTTGAATCAAGTCTGCATTCAGAGAATTTGGGGTGAGAAATTGGTTTATTTCAATAGTTTTTGTGTAAAACCTTTTTTTTATGGTTAATTGAGTTGATAGAATGAAAAAAAAACGTTTTACACAAAAACGATTGAAGTTAGCCAATTTTTCAATCCAAATTAAGATTTAATTCCAATAGGAATGTGCCCTAATTACCTAGAAAATATGTACTTTTAGTATTTATAGAGTAAAATGAGGCAATTCAATTTTGAGGTTAATTTCTGGTTCCAACGCCCTTAAGGGGCGTTATTTAATACCAATTTCAAAATTCCCTGACTTTATAATTTTATCTTTCAGGTCCAAAGAAATTAATATTCAGCCAAAAAGATAAATTTTGATCCAATAAGATTATTTTCTACCAAAAAATTTAATTTTGAGAAAAATACATGAATTTTTAACAAAATAGTTCAGTTTTTGATCAAAAATATGAATTTTCAACTAAATTGAGGGATCTTTAACAAAAAAATGAATTTTTAATCAAGAAGATTATTTTCTTGCAAAAAAAGAAAATTTTCAACATAATACATTAATTTTCAACTAAAAAAGATCATTGTTCTACCCAAAATGGAATAGTTGTATTTGCAATTAAAAACATTAATTTTTAACACTAAAAATTAATTTTCAATAAAAAAGTTAGATAAATTTTCGACTAAAAAGATAAATTTTTCATTAAGAAAATTAATATTCCACGACAAAAGACGAATTTTCAACAAAATGCACGACTTTTCAAATAAATTTTTTAATTTTAAACTAGAACAGGTTAATTTTTAATTAGAAGTATCAATTTTCAACCAAGAATAGAATAGTTACATTTTAGTTTTTAAAAAAATAATTTTTAACCGAAAAAGAATAAATTTTCTATAAAATAGTTACATTTTTAACCAAAGAGAAGAATTTACAACTAAAATGATGGACATTAAAAAATGAGTTTTCAACAAAAGTGTTCAACATTTAATCCAAAAGTTGATTTTTTAACCAAGAAAATTAATTTTCAATCAATAAGATTAATTTTCTACCAAAAAGATGAATTTTTAACAAAATACATGAATTTTCAACAAAATAGTTTAATTTTTTATGAAAAATATGAATTTTCAACTAAAATGAGGGATCTTTAACAAAAAAAGGGAATTTTCAACAAAGAAAATTAATTTTTTGCAAAAAAAGAAAATTTGCAACATAATACATGAATTTTCAACTAAAAAATATAAATTTTCAACCCAAAATGGAATAGTTATATTTGCAATTAAAAACATTAATTTTTCACACTAAAAATGAATTTTCAATAAAAAAGATAGATAAATTTTCAACTAAAACTATAAATTTTTCATTAAGAAGATTAATATTCTACCACCAATGATGAGTCTTTAACAAAATGCACGACTTTTCAAACAAATATTTTAATTTTAAACTAGAACAGGTCAACTTTTAATTAGAAGTATCAATTTTCAACCAAGAATGGAAAAGTTACATTTTAGTTTAAAAAAAATAATAATTTTTAACCGAAAAAGAATAAATTTTCTACAGAATAGTTAAAGTTTATAACCAAAGAGATAAATTTAAAACTAAAATGATGAACCTTAAAAAATGAGTTTTCAACAAAAGAATTCAACATTTAACCCAAAAGTTGATTTTTTAACCAAGAAAATTAATTTCCAATCAATAAGATTAATTTTCTACCAAAAAGATGAATTTTTAACAAAATACATGAATTTTCAACAAAATACTTTATTTTTTAACAAAATAGTTGAATTTTTGATAAAAAATATGAATTTTCAACTAAAATGAGGGATCTTTAACAAACAAAAAAATGAATTTTCAATCAAGAAGATTAATTTTTTGCAGAAAAAGGAAATTTTCAAGAAAATACGTGAATTTTCAACCAAAAGATATTCTACCAAAAATGGAATAGTTTTATTTGCAGTAAAAAAAATTAATTTTTAACACTAAAAATTAATTTTCAATAAAATAGTTAGATTTCCATCAAAATAAATAAATTTTCAGCCAAAAAGATACATTTTTTATTAAGAGGATTAATATTCTACCACAAAAGACGAATTTTCAACAAGAATGCATGAATTTTCAAATAAATAGTTTAATTTTAAACTAGGGCAGATCAATTTTAAATTATGAAGTATCAATTTTCAACCAAGAATAGAATAGTTACATTTTATTTGAAAAAAAAATTAACCGAAAAATAATACATTTTCAAAGTATAAATTTTCTATAAAATAGTTCAATTTTGTACCAAAGAGATGAATTTTCAACTAAAATGATGAACCATAAAAAAATGAGTTTTCAATAAAAGAGTTCAACATTTAACCCAAAAGTTGATTTTTTGACAAAGAAGATTAATTTTCAACCAATGAGATTAATTTTCTACCAAAAAAGATGAATTTTTAACAAAATACATAAATCTTCAACAAAAATGTTCAATTTTTGACAAAAAATATGAATTTTGCACTAGAATGAGGAATATTTAGCAACAAGAAATTAATTTTCAACAAAAAAAGAAAATTTTCAATAAAATACATTAATTTTTAACTAAAAAAATACATTTTCAACCAAAAATGGAATAGATATATTTGCAGTTAAAAAAATTAATTAAAAAAAAAACCAAAAAGATCAATTTTTCATTAAGAAAATTAATATTCTACGACAAAAGACGAATTTTCAACAAAATGAATGAATTGTCAAGCAAACGGTTAAATTTGAAACTACAGCAGATCAATTTTCAACTAAAAGTATCAATTTTCAACCAAGAATAGTTACATTTATTTGCAAAAATTAATTTTGAGCCAAAAAAGAATAAATTTTCAAAGAATAAATTTTCAACAAAATAGTTCAATTTTCAACCAAAGAGCTGAATTTTCAACTAAAATGATGAACCATAAAAAAACTGAGTTTTCAAAAAAGACTTCAGCACTCAACCCAAATTTTGATTCTTTAACCAAGAAGATTAATTTTCTACCAAAAAGATGAATTTTAAATAAAATACATTAATTTTCAACAAAATAGTTTAATTTCTAACAAAATAGTTCAATTTTTAACCAAAAAAATTAATTTTCAACTAAAATGAGGAATATTTAACAACAAAAAATTAATTTTCAACCAAGAAGACTAATTTTTTACAAAAAAATAAAATTTTCAACAAAATATATGAATTTTAAAACTAAAAAAGATAAATTTTCAAGCCAAAATAGAATATTTATATTTGCAGTTAAAAACATTAATTTTTAACACTAAAATTAATTTTCAACAAAATAGTGAAATTTTCAACAAAAGACGAATTTTCATAAAAATAATGCACGAATTTTCAACTGAATAGGTAAATTTTTAACAAAAGGATATCCATTTTCAAGAAAATACAATTTTTCAACAAGATAGTTCAATTTTTACCAAAGAAATGAATTTTCAACTATAATGACGAATCTTCAATGAAAAAAATCAATTTTAAACCTAACAGTTGAATTTTCAACCAAAAAGATGAATTTTCAACCATAAAGATTAATTTTTTACCAAAAAATACGAATTTTCAACTAAAAAGAATAAATTTTCAACCAAAAATGGAATTATCAGATTTTTAGTTTAAAAAAAGCAATTTCTAACAAAAACAAAAAAATTGTAACAAAACAGTTAATTTCCAACAAAAACTACCCCATGCAAGTCCAATAAGGATTTTTCGGAATATTGCCCTAAATTATTAATTTTCAAATATTTTGTTCCATAGATCCTCATCAAGAACTAAATTACAAGATTT
Organism: Andricus grossulariae; assembly: GCA_011634705.1. NCBI lineage: Eukaryota > Metazoa > Arthropoda > Insecta > Hymenoptera > Cynipidae > Andricus > Andricus grossulariae. Next base: position 119,990,652 of record JAABKJ010007545.1, read on the forward strand.
TTTTGTATTGGTTAAATAATTTTTCATTGTTTAAACATTTTTTGTTCATTTGAACAATTTTATTTTCATATAACATCGCGAATTAAGGGTATTTTATTAATAATATGGACTATTTAATGAAATTGAAGAGTGTATTTTTTTATTTAAATTCTTTGCTTATTGTTTAAATAATTTATTTTTGCTCAAGTCCAAATTTTGAATGGAAAAAGATAGAAAATCGTACTTTTTTGCTAGGTTTTTAACAAGTATCAAACTTTTAGACTAAATATGACTTTTTCCTAGATACATAATATTTTGGTTAAACAATTTGCATTTTTTAAAACACTTTATTTGTTTAAATGCAACTTTTGACAGGAAAATGTAGAGGAACGTTTTTTTGTGCTATTTTTCAATAAGTTCCAAAACTTTCTCCTAATTCTTAAATTTTTTAACCTACTGCTAATTGTTGAAACCATTTTTATTTATTTAAGCAAATTATTATGATATTATATCCCAAATTAATAAATGTGAACACCTATTTCTGAACATTTTAAAATAAATTTGTATATAAATAAGAGAAATTAAAAATAACAAAATAATAACAATAACATTAAAAACAAAAATAATATTAAATATCACATTTATTAATCAGAACATAAAATTTAGAAATTACCACTAATTTTCGATATTATACGATAATAATTTTTTTAAACAAATGAAAATGGTTTCAACAATTAGCACTAGGTTAAAAATCTAAAAATTAGGAGAAAGTAATGGAAATTTTTGAAGAAATAGAAGAAAAAAAAACGTTTCTTTACCTTTTTCCTGTCAAAACTCACATTTAAACAATTATAATTTTTTTAAACAATGAATATATAATTAAAATTGAATAATTCACACTTCACATTCATAAATTAGACCAAGGCATTCAGATAATACCATTAATTCGCGGTTTTACAAAATAATAAATTGTTTAAACTAATGAAAATTATTCAAACAATATTAACATATTGGAAAAATTAATATTTAGGCTAAAATTTTTATAGTTTAATTAAACTGAAATAATACTTGTAGAACCCAATACGAGAATAAAGCTATTTTTGGTTAAAAGTTATTAATTATTTTAAAATGAAAATTATACTATTACATTATTAATTGAAAATTTATATTTTATAGTTGAAAATTCAACTATTTGGATGAAAATTTGAATTTTTTTGTCGAAAATTTAACTATTTGGTTGAAAATTTATATGGTTTTTGGAAAATTCTCCTTTTTTTGGCAAGAAATTAAATTTCTTGGTTAAACAATCATATTTGGGTTGAAAATTTAACTATTTGCTTGAATGGTAAACTCTTTTGTTAAAAATTTATTTATTTATTGAAGATTCATAATTTTAGTTGAAAATTCATCTCCGGTTGAAAATTTAACTATTCTGTTTGAAAATGTTAATATTTCATTTTTGGTTGAAAATTGATATTTTTAATTAAAACTTGACCATTTCAAAAATCAACTATTTGGTTGAAAATTAGTTTTTTTTGTTGAGAAATAATTGTTTAAACTAAGGATATAACTATTCTATTTTTGGTTGTAAATTCGCCCTTTTTGGTTGAATTCAATTGTTTTTTATTTCAAATAAAATATTTTTTGATTGAAATAATAACTATTACAAGTTTTGTTGAAGACTGATCATTTTAGTTCAAACTTCAACTATCATCTTGTAAATTAACTTTTTTGTTCAAATTTCATATTTTCGGGTTAAAAATTCAACTGCTTTGTGAAGAATTCGTCTTTTTATTTTGAAAATTCCTCAATTTGGTAAACAAATAAACTATTTTGTTGAAAATCCATATTTTTGGTTGGAAATTAAACTATTTGGGTAAAAATTAAACTAATTATTTCAAAATTCATGTATTTTGTTGAAAATCCATCTTTTTCGTCGAAAATTTAACTTTTTGGTTAAAAATTCAACGCAGCAAAGAAATAAAAATAGAATCTAATGATATTTTTATTTGAAAATTGATCTTTTCCAATGCCAAATTCAACTGTTTGGTTGAAAATAATTGTATTGTGTTGAAAATTTGTCTTTTTGGTTGAAAATTTGTCTTTTTGGTTGAAAATTTTTCTTTTTTAGTTGAAAATCCATGTATTTTGTTGAAAATTGGTATTCTTGATAGAAAATTCATCTCTTGGCTTCAAAATTTATCTCCTTGGTTTAAAAATGAACTATTTTGTTTAACATTAGTTTTTTTTCAGTTGAGAATCAACTTTTTCACTCAAGATGTAACTATTCCATTTTTTGTTGAAAATTATGATATTTTCAATTGAAGAATGATATTTTTAAGTTGAAAATTCAACTATTTTGTCAGAAATTCATCTTTTATGGTTGAATTCAACTGCTTTCAACTTCAAATAAAAAAATTTGATGGAAAAGTGTCGAAAATTTAATAGGTAACAAATTAATTAAAATATAAGTGTATATTTTATTCTAAATAAGTAAATTTAATTCTTGTTATTGAAAAATAAAATTTGAAGGTAAAACAACTTTGTTTAATTGTTGTAGACAACTTTTTTGCACAGTAGAAGAATACTAGTACATGTATGATCAGACACAAGGGCAGAAAACAATCGATCAATTTTATTTTTATTTCTTACCCTGCGTCAATCATAAAAAATTATTCTGCACACTGCGAAAATTTTTTCCGACATTGTAATCATCTTTTTTTTGTAAATCAAGTAATTCTTGTGATCCTTAGAAAAATTATTTTCATACTTCAAAAAAAAATTATATTCTTGTTTCATTATTTATTCAACTGAATATACAATAATAACAAAGGGGAAATATTAAATTCAATTTATGTTTTATTTGTCTCTAAAACCAGAAAACAACAACTATTATATTCTAAACAAACTGTCTAGTATAGAAAATATGTTTAAACAATTGTAATAATATGAAATAGACTTATTATATTAATCAACAATTATTTTTCACAAATGTTAGTATTAAATATTTACCCTTAATTAATTTTAAATCCAGATTCTTATAAACAATATTGCATTATTTTGTGTTCTTACTTAAATGTTTGAATCAAAATTTAAATAAGAAAAAACATTATTCCAGAATATCAATTTTTGTAAATAGTTCAAATAACAAAAAAGAGAATTGTTCAATAATTGAGAGTTTGAGCTATGGAAAGCAGAAGAGGTGGATTTACTCGTTCTGAATATAAAGTTGATCTGATTCCTCGTGGAAGGGTTGATTTCACTTATTGTAGGAACCAATAAGCTCTTTAAAAGTGAGAGTGCGTGCAACTCACCCATTTCTCAAACATAAACTTCACTATTCCACTTTAAGAATTAATTTGACGTCCATAAAATAGGAGAAGCACGTTATAAATAAGGTAAAGCAGAAGTAAAAGAGAATGAAGGATACAGCGCAGTCTCCGTCCTCATTGAACCGAGTGAGCGAGCATACTAGCTGTACCGATTGCACGTGAGAAGCATAGAAGTGGTGAAAGCCGGAGGGATAACGTCGCGATAGCAGCAAAGAAAAAGGAAGGGTGGATAGCAACCGGGCTCTGCTCTATGCTATCGATCCACCTGCACATTGTTGATATTAAATTATGTTGACACTCTCAGCCAATTCGCTAACTTAGAACAAACATCGTCCTCAATCTTGTCCTAAACTGAAATTAGCAAATCTTTTTTATTTGGCTGTCAAACACTGGGTATACTCAGTGTTTGGCAGCCCTGCTGGAAGTAAAAAGATTGAAAAATATAGAAATTGGAGGATAGGACAAAATAGCACTATATTATACCTCTCTGATTCTATCTCTCTCAATAGGTCACTGCATTGTCAAACACTAGGTATACCCAGTGTTTGGCAGCCCTGCTGGAAGTAAAAAGATTGAAAAGGATAGATATTGGGGGATAGGAAAAGATAGAACTATTCTATGTCCCTGATTCTATATCTCTCAATGGGTCACTTGGCATTGTCAAACACTGGGTATACCCAGTGTTTGGCAGCCCTGCTGGAAGTAACAAGGTTAAAACAGATTAAAAAAGATTGAAAAAGATCAAAAAAGATTGAAAAGGAGAGAAATTAGGGGATAGGAAAGGATAGGACTATTCTATCTCTCTGATTCTATATCTCTCAATGGGTCACTTAGTATTGTCAAACACTGTGTATACCCAGTCTTTGGCAGCCCTGCTGGAAGTAAACAGGTTAAAACAGATTAAGAAAGATCGAAAAAGTTTGAAAAATATTGAAAAAGATAGAAATTGGGGGATAGGAAAAGATAGAACTATTCTATCTCCCTGATTCTATATCTCCCTCAATGGGTCACTTGGCATTGTCAAACACTAAATATACCCAGTCTTTGGCAGCCCTGCTGGAAGTAAAAAGATTGAAAAAGATTAAAAAAGATTGAAAAAGATAGAAATTGGGAGATAGGAAACGATGGAACTATTCTATCTCCCTGATTATATCTCTCTCTCAATGGGTCACTTGGCATTGTCAAACAATGGGTATACTCAGTTTTTGGCAGCCCTGCTGGGAGTAAAAAGGTTTAAACGGATTAAAAAAGATTGAAAAATATTTAAAAAGGTTGAAAAATATTGAAAAAGATAGAAATTGGGAGATAAGAAAAGAAGGAACCATTCTATCTCCCTGATTCTATATCTCTCAACGGGTCACTTGGCATTATCAAACACTGTGTATACCCAGTGTTTGGCAGCCCTGCTGGAAGTAAAAAGGTCAACACAGACTAAAAAATATTTAAAAAGATAGAAATTGGGGGATAGAAAAAGATAAAACTATTCCGTATCTCTGATTCTATATCTCTCAATGGGTCACTCGGCATTGTCAAACACTGAGTATACCCAGTGTTTGGCAGGCCTACTGGAAGTAAAAAGGTCAACACAGATTAAAAAAGATTGAATAAGATAGAAATTTGGGGGATAGGAAAAGATAGAACTATTATGTCTCTCTGTTTCTATATCTCTCAATGGGTCACTTAGCATTGCCAAACACTGTGTATACCCAGTGTTTGGCAGCCCTGCTGGAAGTAAAAAGGTTTAAACGGATTGAAAAAGATTGAAAAATATTGAAAAAAATAGAAATTGGGGGATAGGAAAAGATAGAATTATTCTATCTCCCTGATTCTATATCTCTCAATGGGTGACTCGGCATTGCCAAACACTGGGTATACCCAGTGTCTGGCAGCCCTGCTGGAAGTAAAAAGGTCAACACAGATTAAAAAGGATTAAAAAAGATAGAAATTGGGGGATAGAAAAAGATAGAACTATTCCGTATCTCTGATTCTATCTCTCTCAATGGGCCTCTTTGCATTGTCAAAAACTGGGTATACACAGTAATTGGCAGCTCTGCTGGAAGTAAAAAGATTGAAAAAGACTGAAAAATATTGAAAAAGATAAAAATTGGGGGATAGGAAATGAAGGAACTATTCTATCTCCCTGATTCTATATCTCTCAATGGGTCACTTGGCATTGTCAAACACTGGATATACCCCGTGTTTGGCAGCCCTGCTGGAAGTAGAAAGGTTAACACAGATTAAAAAATATTAAAAAAGATAGAAATTGGGGGATAGAAAAAGATATAACTATTCTGTATCTCTGATTCTATCTCTCTCAATGGGCCACTTTGCATTGTCAAACACTGGGTATACCCAGTCATTGGCAGCTCTGCTGGAAGTAAAAAGATTGAAAAAGATAGAAATTAGGGGATAGGAAAAGAAGGAACTATTCTATCTCTCTGATTCTATATCTCTCAAAGATTCACTTGTCATTGTCAAACACTGGGTATACCCAGTGTTTGGCAGCCCTGCTGGGAGTAAGAAGGTCAACACAGATTAAAAAAGATAGAAATTGTGGATAGAAAAAGATAGAACTATTCCGTATCTCTGATTCTATCTCTCTCAATGGGCCACTTTGCATTGTCAAACACTGGGTATACCCAGTCATTGGCAGCTCTAGTAACTGGCAATGGACAAATTTACGCGAAGTTAAATAATAATAACATTCAATAATATAACATTAATAATAACATTCAATAATTACATTAAAAATTGGCTAATTTGAACGTACAAGCGTTAATGAAAGTTTAAAGCTTTCAACATAAAAAGGAATTTTATTTCGTAAAATTCAATTTTCATGCGTTGAAATGGGGGCCACTTATTTTTCACTCGGCCCTGCAGTGCCGTGCATCGGCTCTTTGCTGGGATTTGTGCAAAATATTCCATGTGTTAGCTTAGCCGTGAGGTTTAGTTGTTAGGGATGAGTTGCGTTCGCTGCGTTACACATAGGTGTTAAGTAGTTCGGATCCCGCCGCAGAATTTCTCTCGATTTTTCGTAGGGTCAAATATATATGTGTGTGTGTAGTGTTCGAACTGTGTAAAAATAAATATAACTTCAGCATAAGTCTGTGGATAACTCTAACATCATGAAATAAAACCTCGAAATAATTTTTTTAATTTGGCAACACTGTCTTTTAAAAGATCGTTAGGAGTCATCGAAAGTTTCATTGACTGGCTTCGGAGCATTAGTGTATGTGTGTTTCAAGAACTCTGTTCCTCTGGTCTTCACATTTTCATTGAAAGTCTTTTGTACTTTCTACGATTCTTGATATTTTTTAAATATTTATCAATGAAAGTGTCTTATGACGATACTTTCAATTTATGACATACGTTTGGCCCTACCCTAGAATGGTTGACTCAGTCATTCAAAATTTCAACAACTAATTTTTTCCGTGCACATTCAGTATGTGTGGATCTGGCATCAATGATTCTGTGTAACTATAAAAAGATAAATTTTTGTACTGCATGGATCCTTTTGAAATTTGTTATACTATTTCTATATATAATTCATGAGGTAACCTAGCCGAGTTTATTTGAATATTATCATTATTATTATTTTACCATAACAAATTCATTGATTTTTTTGCAAAAAACGCGTTTTGACTTCAAAGTGTTGAAAAAAAATTGCCAAACAAAAGGAGAGCCAGGTTGCCTCGAGAAACATCTCACCTAACTAACGCACTTTGATTTTTTGATTTTGAATGATCCAGTGATCAGTTAGAACTGTCACCGCAAAGTAACTTTTTTCTGAGGCGCCTTCAGAGATTGGCTGCCAACGGCCTATTTATTAATATTTTGCAGTGGGAATTAGTGAGAATATGCTTAAGATTTTCTTTGATTATTAACCGATTAAAGAAATAAACCAACATTACCTTTATCGCTTAAAAAAATTCTTGAAAATGTGCCTTTTTTGCGCGAATGAACTATACTCACCCCTTAACATAAGTAGGAAACTCAAAAAATTGGGGACACTATTAAACACAGACGCACTAATAAGAAGAAACCATGGCAGATCAAATGAAGAAAAACGCATCTTTAGATACGGCAAATACCTCCCTTGTAGCTACTAATGCAGATATAATTGTCATGCTACAAAAATGATCAGATCGGATTTATAACTCGCAATAAATATTCGTAAGAAAGAAATTCGCTCTATAGCAGAAAATTTCGATTTGGTTACTTCTGACGAAAGGGAAAGGGAGAACGATGAGGAATCTCAAATAGGTAACGATGACGCATTGTATGTAGAATTAGAACAGTTGTTAGAGGGTGAACAAATTAAGCCTAGGCTTGCACAAAGGTTGTCGAGCGAAAGAGTAATAACCCCAAATGAAGCCATTTCTACCAGAGACAGGCTTCTACAAAGATCGAATGAAAGAATATCAACTACAAGCGAAGCTATCCCTGCGAGAGATGCAGTACTCAAATTCTGGAGTTTTATTAGACTGGATCATTGCAGAAAAAATCGAAGGAGAAGCGGAGAAATCTTTTCGTTTCTTATCAATCCAAAATTATGATGACCTTTCTGAAGCTCTTAGAACTAATTTCGGAACTACTGGTTCACTAGAAACTCATCGCACCAAACTCTCATAAGTAATCCAAGGAGCTGAAGAAGGTACGCAGAATTTCAATACAAGATTCAATCAAAGAATGCACAAACTACTGTATGCTATACAATCAAAAAATCCTTTAGCACACGAACGAGAAATTTGCATAAAAAATGAAGAGCACACAATTCTTGAAAAATACATGATAAATTTAAGAGAAGAACTTTCAGACCAGGTTTCAAGCAAAAAAAATGAGCGATGTAAGAAAAGCACAACAAATAGCAATCCTATCAAAAGGTTGATTAGCTGAAAGAAGTAAAATTTGCCAATCAAGAAACACGATCAAACCCCAAGTACCGATCCTCACAAACATCAATAAAAATCCTTTCGAAACCCCTAACTCCGAATTCAATAAACAAAAACACTCTTTCATAAACAATCCTCCAAATTACAGCATACTTTTGCAGCAGAGACTCCAGTTATTTTGCAGTCACTGCAGATACCTGCACACACCGAAAATCAATGTTTCTCTGAACAGAAATTTTTTACACAAAAGCCTCGGGAGGCCGACCTCCGGATACTATAACTTATCTACAAAAAAAATAGAGGAGCAAGAAGATATCCGAGAAACGGAAACGGAATTGGAGACAGAGTATCAGCAATATCTGGACTAAGCTAACTAAACCCGTAAAATTATTATTTGATAGTGGCGCATCGATAAATCTAATAAATGAAAATTGAATTAACAAATACCACCAGAGAATTTCAATGAACAAAGAGTTTTCAATGGGAAATGATAAACACCGGACAAACGAAGTCACCAAGTTTAAGTTTGAAGGGAAAGAACATCTTTTTGTAATTGTACCAGAAAAATTTCACGTACCCGAAAAAGGCATCATCGAAACAGCATTCCTCTTAACAGTTCAACTTGTCAACAGCAAAGGGCACATTCTCATAGAAGATAATCCTAACATTCCAAATTCTATTTACCGTATTGTTGACTCACAAGTTATTATTCCCGTTAGTAACTAAACCGAAACAGACTCGACATTAATTGATAAAGAGATAAATTATAAGTTTATCAATGTTGGCCCAGAACGCGAGGAGCGTGTGACTCACATTAGAACGGAAATTTGAGGCTTGAACATACCGAAGATGCCCATAGAACACAGATTCAAACATTAATATTTTGTAATGAATAAACAAACAAAGAAGTGTTGAATTTTTATTAATTTTGTCCTTTTTCTCCTAGATCGAGAGTGCTTAAAAGCTTCGATTTGGTAGAAGTAAAAGAAGATTGCATCTTGTCCAATACAATTAAAAAATAAAGACAAATATTATAAACCTTTCGAAATTAATTTTCCAGAATGTATCAACCGGTTTTACGAACAGGAGCGAAGGGAAAGCACAGAATTTTGCCCATATTGGACCCTTAGGTACAAGCACATTCAAGGCGACGTTGTCGGGTTTACAGCTATGACCTCTCCTTAAAAATTTTAAAGTTTCGTATTACAGAATCTGGTAAACTCGAAAAAACGTGTTAGTCTCTTGGCGGTCTCAGACCAGAAGGTTCATTCTCGAACCCAATAATAAAAATCTCTTCTAATTCTTAAAATATTTCAAATTTGTTCTCATGAAAATTATTAAAATAAAAAAAGAGGTGTATAAGTTGTGTCGGTGTTTCAAAATTATATTATGTGAGTACTTATTGTCGTTCGAATCAAGCCGCCACTTTCGCAGATGTAACCAGAATAATATACGGGAATGGAAGTATTGGAGGAAAGGGAGATGGAAGGAAAATTACGAAAGATAAGTTTAAAAAAAAAAATTATTTTGTTGGTTCATAAATAGTGATACAAATTTCTGATCCTTTTAATGATTTTTGAATTTTTACTCAAGTTTTGGCCCCTATCCGTGGCTGGAATAGTAGTATTAAAAATTTGTGGTTAAATAATAAAATTAATTAAATTTCAACCCCTATCCGCGGTTGAAATGCATTATATTATTAACTGCAAAATTGACAAACAAACATAGCAATTTTGGGAAAAATACACATTATAATTAATTGAGGTCAGTTAAACCGTGAAATGTATAAATTATGAAAGGTATTGTCTTGTCTAAGGCAGGACTGATTCACATAGCCTTACTGAAGATTCCGGTGAGTCAGTCCAAGACGAAACATAAAGCAATCCAAAAATTTTATCTCAATTTAAAAAGAAAAATGATATATTCCTCAAAAATTGATTGCAGAACAAAAATAAATACTATCGACCCTCATGCCAATTGAAAAAGTCTTCTTTACTGTCTTGATACTTTGGTTAATTAATAACGATATCTTTCGAAAAAACAGCAAAGATATCATCTAACTATATTATGAATATATGTTATGTTATGAATTATGAAAATGTCCTAATAGTGAGATATGAAAGATGTGATTTTCTCGAATGTTTCGAAAAATTTTTAGAGGGGTGAATTACCCCAACATTATTTTTGATTACACAAACATTGCAAAACAGTAGTAAATTCAGACAAAAAAAAATTAAATTCAGGCCAGTATAGCAAGTTTTATGTAATCCTAAATAATGTTGGGATAGATCACCCTCCTAAAAATTTCTAAAAAAAATGGAAAAAATCACATCTTTCATGTCTCACTATAAGGAGATTTTTATAACTGGTTTTGTTTTTGAAATCTGCTTCATTTTAGAGAAGCAAAATAAAATGTACTTATATGAGAAACAATTAAATGCGTATTTGAAACCCCAATTTTAGGGGGGGGGGGAGATTCACCCCAACAACTCAATTTGGGCAGATAAGAAAAAAAAACGTGTCGCTTAGTTTTTCGAATAATACAACATTTGTCAGAATGAAGAAATTCGGAGGCGGACACCTACCTAGGTTTTCTTGTGAGTAGAATGATGAGTGAATGATGATGATTGAGTTATCGCGTTCACAAAAAAGTGTGAAATACACACACGTACTCATGCATTCAAACGCGGATTTATACAACCCCCTACCCACAAATGCACATATAAATCCGGTAGCTTTTTTTAGAACATTGTGCTAGACACTTTTTAATTGAGAAAAGTTCAATATAATGAATTTAAATTTGTTTGAAATTGTTACAATTACAAATTTTTTCATACGGATAAAATGAACAAATAAAATTGTTTTTTAAAAAACAGAACCTCTACAATTGAAAGAATGGTCGATAAAAAGGTGATCCCGATTTAGTCACATTTCTTGACAAAAAAAGCCAGGCACATGCTGCATTTTCGATGCTTGAATACAATAATAAATATTACCGGATTGCTGAGTAATCATATAATTTTTCAATCGCGGAATGGAAATAATTGCTGTCAGGCTAACAATAAGAGATTCGTCGCTTGTCTTTAGTTTTATCAGATGCAAGGTCAGATCCTAAAATCCAAAATCCCAGATTCATTTTTTAAAAATTTTCAACACTTTTGCTGGATTACAATCAAATAATAAAGACAAATTATGTTCTGCTATTTCACAAAAATCGAATAAATCTCAATAATATTATCATATTTAAAAGGAGAAAGATATAAATTTCCAAAATTCGAGAAGGAACTGCGTGCAAACAGGCAATTTGGGATCTGAAGTTTAATTTCCGTTCAGTGACTAAACATTTTTTATGATTACTTACCAGTAATCTCGTAATTTGTATTCATATTCCTGATCTAGATTCAAAGCGTATAAGGGTTTTCTCTTGATCTTATGAATTTTACCATTTTGTAGGTACAATTTTCTAGATTCGGCGACGAGTTAAACGTAATATTTAAAGATGATGATTTTGCTAAAAAAACCTTATATTTTCAAAATCTTTCATTAAAATAACATATACGAATTCAACGACAAATTTTTGTAACTTTTAATTGGTTATTTAAATTTTGGAGGTTCAATTTCTGCACAGATTATTGCCTTTAAAGTAAAGTAAAGTAATATTTTCAAGCCATCCATGTAAATGTACGAAAACTTATCGCGGGCGTGGTATAAACAATTTTGATAAACAAACTCACTTAGTTCGCGCTTCTAAACATAGAAAATTAGTCTTTACTGCGAGATCATTTCTTTAAATTTCAAGAATAATTAGCCATAATTTGAAAAATCTCAATATGTTGTTTATTTAAATAACACGTTCGTTCCGCCACACTGCTCCGACCCAGGTAGCTGATTAATCTCTCTAGCAATCACCCTAGGCGAAAAGCTTCACAAATTGAGGGTCCGGATGCAATAAGGGGACGAGCGCTCGAAAACGCGAAAAAGTATTGTCTCAACATCTTGTGATATTTAAATGTTAAAGTCCAAAAAAATAAAATTAAAATAAAATATGTTTCGAGATAATGACAAGACTGCACTTTTTTCTATTTAAAGTTTTTCTTTCCGATGTATATATTTAATAATATAATGGAAAAAGGGATGAAAAAATTTCGTCAAATTGAATTATTTAAAAAAAATATGAATCGCCTTTTTCTGGAAATTTTTAGATCGATTCATTAAAAATCGGCGCAAATATCCATTTTGTAAGAAAGCACGCGTCGTTGTCTATGATTGCATCGTTAGTAGATTCGAGCGCTTCTCAACGTTAGTTTACATTTTAAGTCAGTTTACATATATTTAGAAAAAATATGAGGCTCTTTATTGGAATATTTCTCTTTATCATGGTGATTTTCCTTAATTGCATAGGTGAATATAACAATATAATATTTTCGATATTTTGTTTTTACCGGTAGCTTAAAATATTAAGCAAGTGTAGGACTTTTCCGGGTTTTCTATGTTTATTAAAAAATTTCTAGTATCTTCGACTCGGAGTGCGAGTGCTTTATAGGATTTTATTTTACAGAGAATAGATATATTATAAAAAATTAAAATTTAAATAATGAATAAGGTCTCCAGTGAAATATCACTGGTTAACAGTGAATTGCTCACTGATTGACAATGAAATCTCTTAGACGGCAACTGCGAAAATCTATATTTACAGATTCAGAGGTTTCACTGGCAATCAGTGGGAATTTGACTTATGCTAAATTATATTTCACAGGCACCTAGTGAAATTTTCACTGATGTTATTCCTCTTCTGACTATTTTACCCAGTGAAGTGTCACTGGTTCAATTTAAGAGAGCTAAAGGTCTTGAACCTTGTATACCAACCGTCTTAACTATTTATATTGTTAATTGCCTTTTGCATTCTTATTCATGAGAGTGTAATGGAAGCATCCAAATTTTGATCTTTAGTTTTTAACGGATGTTTACGTTACGGCACTCATAAAGTCCGAAAATCATGAAATTTTGTGGATGTTTGTCTGTTTTTTACACATGACTGTATGAATTTACTAGGTCTGTCCGGAATGTATCCGACCTTGTGCTCTAAATTTGTACCTAGTTGTGATATTATCAAAAACAGGTATTTATTATTCAGGGTCGCACTTCAGGATGGCGGAACGCACCAAACAAAGAGCGTGCATTAAATTTGGCCAAAAACTTGGACATTCATGTTCGGAAACCATCGTTATGATCCGGAAAGTGTATGGTGATGAGTCAGTGGGTGATAATCAAATTAAAAAGTGGTTCGGGCTATTTGAAAGTGACCGTACTTTAGTGGAAAGTGACCCACGCTCTAGCAGACCCTCAACGGTCAAAACACCTAAAAATGTGGAATGAGTGCGAGAGTTAATTATTCGAAATCGTCGTTTAATACTGAGAGAGACAGAGACTGACCTCGAGATTCCAAGATATTGTTTCGGAAATTTTGAACCAAGATTTAGGAATGAGTAATTTGAAGGTTATATCATCGCCAATGACAAGAATTAATGTTTACTCTTGGCACACCACAAAGTCAGATACTTTCCGAACAGACTCATATATCTGTGTAGTTACCTGAATGTTGTAGCCACAATAACTTTAGAAAAATTGAATAAATCGAATCAGCCTTAGATACACTTTTTGTGCGTTTCAAATTAAGATTAACATCGTTAACCATCCAGGTAAAAAATTGATATATAGTTTATGTGTTACTCTGAAAGTTTCTGGAATGAATAAGAAAAAATAATTCATGGTACTACTCGACTTTGTGTTTTTTTTAAGTGTACTAAAAACCGTACAGGGCGATGCAAACTACGTTAAATATCATTTTAAGATTTCCTCTAACGAACACTGTTGGAAATTTTCAGCTTCACCGCTTGTAGAATCCCACTCCAGAAACTGTCAGAATGACCCATGTATAGTGGACAAGATAATGATATTTTTCATTTGTTTCATGAATTTTTCTGTATAAAATAAAAAAAAAATATCAGTGTTTTGTCAACTATATTTAAGCTATATGTAACTTTTCCACCTGGACTGATTAAATAAGTGAAAAAAAGCATTTTGAAACCTTCAAACAAATTTTTTTTAAATTTTCAGTAATTTTTGTCAATGATTCTGGTTGATGACAGAAAAACTTGAAAATTGTCCTCATGACATTGTTAAATTTGATGAAAATAAAACAAGTTATATGATCTTCAAAATTGAGATAGATAAAGCAAGTATAAATTGTTAACAGCTGTGTAAAGTGTAAATGATGTAGGGGGAAGTATAACGTTTAAATGAGCGCCCTTGATCAAAAAACCCCTATATCTGCAAAACGTCTTAAAAATACGTGGAATTATTAAAAATTACAAAATAGATAACGACTCATATATACATAGATACTATATATGCATATTACGCAAGTGAAATTATTGTTGACGAAATACTTTTTAAGTCAGTTTACCGCATTTAGAGGAAATATGAGGGTCTTTATTGGAATATTTCTCTTTAACTCTGTAATTGTCCTTAATTCTATAGGTAAATATAACAAAAACATAATATTATTGAATATCTATAATTTTAGGTACCTTTTTAGTTGCATGTTTATTTTTTTCAAAAAATTTGCAAATGAAAAACGCTTGTGTCGTACGTGCATGTTTGCTCCTGAATTGCCGGTATATTTAAATAAAATATTCCTAAAAATGTGTACCGAACTTTTGCATACGGTATTAGAGGATGCCGAAAAGTTACTGTTTAAACTGAAAATATTACGAAGGGGCCGTTCAAAAAATACGTAACGCTTTTTCTGTCAATATTGACGGCACTTAGACCAATTTAACGTTTAGACAAATATACTTGTAGCTGAGGAGGGCCCCAATATGTGTTCGAAACTCTTGGCAGAAGAAAAGAATTATTAATAACTGATTTTTTTCAACTCTTTTTTCCTACTTCAATGCCAAACTTTTATGGTGACTAAAAAAACTTCTTAAAAATAAGATTCGCGATACTGTAAAATAAACATTTTGGATATTTTATAATTTGGTAATTTTCAGTCGGAAATGATCAATTTTGGTAATGTTAACAGTTGGGAATTTTCGTTTTTTGATTTCTATTTCGGTATTTTTTTTTGTCGGGAGTTTTATTTTACGGGATTTTTCAGTAGTTCTAAATTTTCCTCAACGTACTCCAAAATAATGGATTCGACGATACTACTCGGAAAAAAATGGACAGTAAAAATTGAAATGTCAAAATTTAGATGGTCATTTGGATCTTCTAGATAGTATCAAGTACCATCCACAATTTTTTCTTCATAGTCAGACAGACCATAATTTTATAGTCTGCTTGAACATCCACGTGTGATATAGACTCACTATCACAATAGTCAAATCGACACTCCAGAATGTCAAACAGAAGTAGTTGTGTCACGACCTCTACCGAGCACCGATGGAACACACTCGACGCCCGAAACGCATTTTTGGGGCGACTGACGTTAGCTGTCACTCTTGCCTTGTTACACAACATTTTTAATTAATTTAAACGCCTGTCGATACTTGAAACATTTGCCGAGAGTGAATAAAATGTGGAGAACATGTTGGAGAGTGGCTTGAGTAGTTTTCGTTCTGATTTTGAACGTCAAATTCGATACCTCCGAGGGATTAAAGACACAGGCATCACTTATTAATCAGTGCTTATTCTCAACATTTTCGGCCAAAAACGTGCTCAAAATTTCGTAATTAGTTAATAAAGAAACAAGAATTGCAAGATTTATGACACGCATTTATATTGTTCTCTAAATTTTCCAGTGTTAACAATGTTTTAATTCAGTGCAGTGACGCCGTTTCCTTAGCCTCTCGTGCTCAAACTCACCTGTTGTCAAAGTTTTTATGCATATGCAATCATGTCTGTGGCATTCTTTATTCAAAAATAATAAAGATGCTTTACGAATTGATGGACTTTATATAAATTTTCAGGTTTTGCAGGTTTCATTTATTAAAATAAATGTCCGTGTCTCGTCCCTCCTACTCTTATGAAAATATATGTAGATAGGAGGAGGACAACACATAATAAAATTGACCCTCTGATATGATTGGGTTAACACTCCGAGATAATCAACCTAAAATTTCTGAGATAATCAGGTTTAAACTCCAGGATGGTCAACTTTACACTCTGGTATAGTGAAGCTAACCGTCAAATTTTGACACTCCGCGGATGGTACGCTACAAAATCTAGGGGGCTCTCCCATAGTTAAAACTCAAATATAGTCAGTCTGACACTCTAGATGTTCAGACTGACTAGCTATTTTTCTCCGTGTAGTAAAGTTATTAAATCACTGGGATATACATGAAGCAAATACATACCCAAAAACTTCGATTGGCGTGTACCCCCTTCGTTCAAACTGCAAAGACCATTTGAGTCAACACGAATGATACTGTAATTTTGAAAAAATTTCGCTAGTTTGCGTCAACCTCAGACTAGCTGAACAGAATATTCTGCGTATAACCGTCAGAACTCCCTTATAAGGTCTTTATACCCCTCTTTTTAGATTCTTATCTCAATGGGAAGGTACTGGTTTTATGTGAAAAATGAGTTTCGCGGATTCCATCGAATGTCGACTTTTTGTTTGTCGTTGTCGTCATCGTTGTCGTCGTTGTTGTAACACGGTAACATTTGAAAGAATTATGAGATTGGATTGCCCTTTCGCATTCTTTATAAGGGTGTGAAAAGAAAGGACAAGTTTGTGAGCCAGCCATTTTGGATAAAACTTCAAAAAGTTAGAGCATTTTCAAAATTTTAGATACCATTTTTTTGAAGATTTAAAAATTTTATGGACAGTTATTCGTAGTACACAGAAGGACGACCAATTTATCCTGATTACTTTTTTCGATAAAAACAAAAATATCAGAGTTATATCATTTGAAAAACTTAAAAAATCAATGGAAAATGAAAATATATTATGAATTGTAATAATATAAATTTATTGAAAAGATACATTTTTCAAAGCGGCTGAGAATAAAAATTAGTGCTTGCAAAGTTCAAGACAAATTGGCTGAAATGCGGCAAGTCACATTAGGGCATCTCTCATTCGGGAACATGTAAAGTTCAAAACAAATTGACCAAACTGCGGAATCTCTCATTTTCGATCAATTGTAAGGTTCAAAACAAAGTGGCTAATATGCGGCAAGTTACGTTGCGACATGTCAAATTGCAATGGATAACAAAACCTGGGCAAGATAGAATGCGTCTCATGTTTAGTGTGTGATTGACATAACATCTGGTAGGCCGTTTACGGAAAGGGTCCGAAAGTTCGCCCACGAACTGAGGGAAGATGGAGGGGTGCCTCAGGGAAAATCAATAGTTTCTCGCTGATCTATCACGCATCTTCAGCGATCTGCCTGTTTCTGTAAAAAATCCGCCCAAGCCCGAGGAGTTCGAGGCTTTTTGGAGAGAGGTTTTTAAGGTCAAACACAAATTAAATGAAGAATATCATCTGCTTTAAGAAGCTTTGTGACCTCATAACGTCTGAGCATGAATGTCCATCAATCACTGCCGAAGAGGTGAAAGAAGTTTACTTCTACACACCAACAAGAAAGGCAACTTTTCCAAACCAAATGACTACAGGCCAACCTAGGGCCTAGGGTCACATTGCGGCAAGTCACATTTGCAGCAAGTGACATTGGAGCAAATCAAATTGCGGCGAGTCACATTGCGGAAAGTCACATTGCGTCTAGTTACATTTGTGGCAAGCCACATAGCAGCAAGTCACATTGCGGCGACTCTCATTTCGAAAAATATGAAGTCCACAAAAAATTGTCAAAAATGCGTCAAGTCACATTTGCGACTATTCACATTGCAGAATCTCTCATTCAGTATAATTTGAAGTCCAGAAAAAATGGACAAGAGTGCGGGAAGACACCCATGTGATTAGTCACAAAAATAATGTAAATCACACCCCTACCCCTTTCCAACGTCACTGGGGCAAGGGCGGGGTGGAAGGACACCGATGTGATTGGTGACAGAAATAATTATGTTACTTCACTACTTCTTGCTCATTTTCACCCGGTTACTGACAGGATGGTTAATTATACACAGAAAATTTATTTAGGTATTACATTATGAGTAGTTGATGAATTAATTGGCCTGCCCAGACTTGATCGCATATAAATTTCCATATTTCTCGAAGTTCGATTGGTTCGATTGTTTCGATTGATAATTTTTCTTCTTTTGACTGCGGCATTTTCCTAAATGCTGGACGAGTAGACTTGGCCTTTAATTTAAATTGTGGAAAAATTCCTCTCCAGGTCGGCTGGGGTTCGAAAACAGGTCTTCAGATTGCTGATCTGATGCTCTCAGCCACTGAGCTACGGACAGAACGAGATTCCTTTTCCACAACCTCCCACCAGACTGACATCTGAAGAACTGGGTTCGAATCCCAGCGGAGCAAGAGAGCAATTTTGTCACAATTTAAATTAAAAACAATATTTGAAAAAATCTTGTTATTAGACGATGTAGAGAAAAAATAAACTAACGTGAATTACAATTAGTACTATAATCTAGTCAACAATTCAACACCAAGAATAAATTGAAATATTTCCATAGATTCAACTTCGCATAAAAACTCTTAGAAATTGAAGAATATTACAAACAGGAATTCCGGTGAAGTTACAGATTACGAATATGATAACAGAATTACAAAATTAAAATGGTGAAACCAATATGGCAGACTAGAGCAATAGTTCACCATTATTTAAAATCTTTATGTTACTAGTTTTTATTGTGCTGAAAACGCGTGCGCTTAGCTGTAAAGGCAGAGATATGAATGACAACGTAGCAGCTAATGTTTCCATCATCGTTCCTTTTTCTATATTTTGTGGTTTTTTAAATCAATGTTTTAATACATTTTCTATAAGTAACTGTTTTCTTGTTCTGGATAAACTTCCGAAAAGCGCATACCTCCGAATAATTCGAAACTCCGTATCCATGTATTTTGACGCGCTAATTACGAAAATGATAGTGAAAATACCCGCAAATTAAATTTTCATGGTGAAAACCATGGAAGACAACATTATTTATGTGACCAGTTTCAGGGTTGCCTTCCCGCCTCCACGAGACGCTGGAAAGGGGTTGGGGTTTGACCAACATTATTTCTGTGCCAATCACAGGGTGCATTCCCGCCCCCCACGAGACGTTGGAAGGGGGTAGGGGTTTGAACAACATTACTTTTGTGACCAGTTCTAGAGTTTCCTTTCCGCCCCCCCCCCACGAGACGTTGGAAAGGGGAGTTGTTTGACGAACATTATTTCTGTGACCAGTCACTGGGGTGCCTTTCCTTCCACGAAACGTTGGAAAGGGGTAAGGATGTGTCCTAAATTACTTTTGTGACCAGTAATAGGGGTGCCTTCCAGCCCCACGAGACGTTGTAATGGGGTATGGAAATGTGTACATGATAAAAAATGTAGATTTTAATTGCCATCTACAACTTTTATCTACAAATTTTTCTGAAATTTTGTGTATTTACCGAAGTAAATTCGAAAAACCATGAATTTTATAGGTTTTCCATGGTTTTCATCATGACAATCAAATTTGTGGGTGTTTTCACTATCATATTCGTAATCAGCCCGTCAAAATACATAGGCATGCAGAGTTTCAAATTAATCAAAGGTATGCGCTAGCTGATGTGCACCCCTTGCTCTTTATACTGGGTGCTTTTTTTTAACTTGAGACACCGAAATATCTAAAAAAATTCGCATCCTATGAAAAAAATAACCTTCATGAAAACTTTTTATTTTTGAGGGGGAAAAGCGACTTTGAACAAATTTACCCCACCCTACCCCTTAGGAGGCAGGGAGGGGGTTTCGCGAATCGACAACAAATTTTCGAATAAAACTTACGTATTTCATAAAGGAGAATCTGAACATGTGATACAAAATGGGGGTTCCCATTTAAAATTACAAAGTTACCCCCCCCCTGCCTCCTGGGGGAGTGGTTGGGGTAAATTTGTTGAAAGTCGCTTTTCCCCCGGAAAAATAAAAAGTTTTTAATACGGATATTTTTTCATAGGATGCGTATTTTTTGAGATATTTCGATGTCTCAAGACAAAAAAAAATGAAAAATACTACACTGGGACCACGAGTTCAGTAACTCTGCTTTGTGTTTTCTGAGAATTGACGCCGCGGCTTCGGTTAAGAGGAGCCGCGGGGCCCGAAGGGGAGGATGTGCCTTTAGTAGCGTAGCGATAAAGTGCTGTACCCTAGCGGCCCAGCTGGATAACTGAGTCACGTTGCACAACATTATGACACGGCTCTGACTGTTTACGTTCGGAGAACCCCGATATGAGTCGGAGGTCACAAGCAAAACAGTACTTAACTCGGGGACTGACTGTATTACCCACTCATCACCTTAATTAAAAAAGTATTTTAAAAAGGGGACAATTCTCACCCACAAACCTTTTCCACATCTTTGTTCATAGATTTCGAGAAAAATGCATTTATTCATTTTTAATAACGACAAAGTTCTTTTTATCAAAAATAAACTTAACTACTTTACTCTTTCTGGACTTAAAAATAACCATTAACACTCCCGAATTGATAACCGTATTAAAACTGGATGTGCACACACTTTTTAGTGACACATAATTGAGACTATTGTTACTTAAAGTAAATTGAAATCGAGCACGAATATTTTGACTTAATCTACATAGATCATGGTACAATCATCAAATGAGTGACAACACTGACGATTGCCAATGTGATATACAAAGAGGATTGCTACTTTGTACATCTACATAGTCTAAACATTTTTTTATTGTAATGCTTGTAACAATACTAATTGTTCATATTTATTCAGTTTGCTTTATAAATATTCTTCTTCTAGGAAACAGCATTTTTCAGTGGACAACATTTCTGCTATTTAACACCGAAAAAAATAGGGGAAAGTGGGGTATGGTGTCAGTGCGGGGCACGGTGACTCTTGCAAATAATGCTCGTTTTTCTTGAGTTTCATATTAGTTTTTTTCACATAAAATAGCTTTCTTAAGTACCAAAGAAATCTATTTCACGTGAAAAAATTAATATGACAATGAACAAACACGAGCATTTCTTGCAAGAGTCGCCGCCGCACAGTGGGCTGAATCGGGAATTTACTATTCAAAATCACCTACATCCTCAATTCTCAACCGATTTTCTGTTTCTTTGTTTAGAAGTGATCAGCGACAGTCGGACAACAGCGTCTATGGATTCGATTTTTTAATTTTTGTAATTTTCTATTCTTTATATAAATAAACAACGAGCGAAAATAAGATATTTTTCAATTATTATTTTTTATCTTCGAATAAATAACTTAAATTATCCCATTCTCGACAAAAATGAATAACGAAGTATCCAAAGAATATAAATGATATACAGGATATCAAATCTAATTTTTATAAATAAATTATATTATCAAAATGTTAACATATTCGAAATTTTCCTTGCAAAGTGTTCTTGTGAGTTGAAATTGATTTATTTTATCAACAAGATCACGTTTGATCATGGAAATTTGTTGTATGGTATAATTTGTTTATTTTATAAACGAATTATGTAAACAAATGCATAGTTTAGGAGTTTTTTGGAAAAAAGTAATTGCTTTTCTTCCTAAGTACCTTTAAACTATATGCGTGGTAATATTCAGTGACTGAGATTGGTCATTCGATATTATTTATTTATTTTATAAACAAATTTTATAAATAAATGCATAGTTTGGACATGTATAGACAGAGAGTAATAGTTTCTCTCTCTAATCGTCTTCAAATTACATAAATGGTGATGTTCAGTGACGAAGAATTGTCAATCGATATTATTTGTTTATGTTATAAACAAATTTGATAAACAAATGCATAGTTTGACCATTTATAGGTAGAAAGTGATCGTTTTTCTTTCCAATCGTCTTCAAATTACATAAGTGGTGATTTTTAGTGACGAAGACTTGTCAAACGATGTTATTTGTTTATGTTATGAACAAAGTTTATAAAAAAATGCATAGTTCGACCATTTATAGATAGAAAGTGATCGTTTTTCTTTCCAATCGTCTTCAAATTACATAAGTGGTGATGTTTAGTGACCAAGGATTGTCAATCGATATTATTTGTTTACGTTAGGAACAAATTCTATAAAAAAATATAAGTTCAAGGTAGAGTAACGTTTTACGTAAATGTCGGTGAGGTTGACTGAAGTAATGCGCAGCTTTTTCACCAGTGCCTAAAGTAAGTCATCTTCAAACTGCGCATGCGCGAAAATTGTTTCGCACACAGTCCTTATTTTAAAAGATATAACGCTGTAAATTTGAAAAAAGATATTCAGCAACACGTTACGCAATGATATATATTCATTTTTAATTGAATTTATTTTGATACTGAGTAAACTAAAAATAAATGCAAGATAGGGTACTGTGGGGGAAAAAAAACTAAATGAAACTTTGTAATTAAAAAAATTATTCCTTGAAATACAAGGGACCATCCATAAATTACGTAACACTTGGGGGGCGGGGGTCTAGCCTAGTGTTACATAATGGCGAAAAACTACAGGGAAAAGTAGGAAAAAGCGTTACATGGGGGGGGGGAGTCAAAATTGTCGGAAAATTATGTTGAGTAATTTATGGATGGCCCCCAAACGTATAATATTCCAGGGACATGATATTGTTAAATTTTTCATTTTCACTCATATAGAAACATAATATTAATAATTTGAAAGAATATTGTCCGGCAGTTACACGGCAAGGTTATCGATGCACGCTGCGTGTGTTACCGTCGATTATAGCAAAAATCTGCTCAATGCGTCGTACCTTACTCATACCGCCAAATCTATATAATATGGTAAAAGTTCCTCCAAACATATTCTCCATATATTTTTATTTCTTAATTACGGTTTGATGCCCATAAAGATAATTTTCACTATAAAAATCGAGCAAAGTATATGCGCTTAAAATACAGCTTTTTAGAGGCAATTTAGCCAGTCAAGAAGCATTACGAACTGCATTTTTTTGCTGTTTTAGTTGCCACTCTGTAGAAGATTATATTCTCGCGATAAATTAAGCTTAACGAGGACAAATGTGAGAGGCTTGGGTGTGACTAAACCTCTCAATTTGCATAGCTCATTTTTCGGGCGATTATTCATATCATTCCTGGCTCCAATAAAATTTTTATTCTAGACTTCTTTTAAATGATTTCATTGAAAAAGTTTATCTAAGAATACTATAATTGTCAAAAATTAATGTGAATTAATGATCCTTTCTTCCTGGGAATCAATAAAAATTTGAATTTTATTGTTTTAATGTAACAGAGTAAAATGTGTTTTTTCACATCAATGCAAAATTACTCAGGATAAAGTTTCGAAAAGGGATTACCTTCTAATAATTTAAAACTCACAATACCAATATATTTTTACACACTGAAGACGAATATGATAGTTCAAATAGGCGCAAATTTGATTTTCAAGGTCAAGCCCCCAAAAAACTGGTTCTCTAAACCGGTTTTCGCTTCTATTTTGAAAATTGTTGACCTGAACAAAAAACATTTGAAATAAAAGCGGTTGAGCATGAAAAAATATTTTTTATGTCAAATGTATTTTCTCTCTAAAATCATTATTGGACGGTAAAAAGAAGATTTTCCGTCCTTTACGTCTATATAATTCGCTCTTCTGTCAACGTCTCTCTGCCTCTTTTCTCCACATGATCCGACCCTAATGAAACCGAAGTCGATTCGGTGCGAAAGCAAGTGCGAAGAGCGTGACGTGTGCGTGACGTAACTATCACGTCTTTGGACGTCTTTGAACCCGTCCTCAGCAGCGTTCTGTACTCCCCTCTAACTTCTAAATGAAAATCTGGAGAAAAAATATTATATTTTTAGCTTGAGCGTTATTTTCCATAATCGCAAAAATCCATTGAGGGGTTACGCGAAGTTGAATTGATCCCAAGCGAAAGATACTGTAGTAAGCATAACAAGAAAACGGTACTTGTAGAATCACCATTGACGTGTGCGAAATTTATTTTCCAAAAAAAGACAAATACATTCCAAATGATACGGTAGCAGAAAACACGTGATTTGTAAGGTTCCAAATTTCTGCAGCAGCTTGTGTGTTAAATACATACAGCTTTGCTATAAATTTGAACTTTGAATAAGCCATTCGCGAAAGTAGCATTGTCAAAGGTCAAGATATCCAGAGAAACCGTTTCTGATCGATTTTCTTTTTGCAGAGAAGTTTATCTGGCTGCTATTGACCAATAATTTCAGGACGAAGGTCTAATTAGGGGTGTTGGCGAAATTGTTGAAATCGACGAGTGCAAAATCGGACGCCGAAAGAATGAGAAAGGGCGAGTGCTAGAAGGATCATGGATCTTGGGAATAATCCACCGCGGGCATGCACATAGTTATCGATTAGAAATATGTCCCGATAACAAAAGGGATGAGAAGAAAGCTGCGTGAATTTGAGGGATTATGGTTATGTGTATAAAAAGATGAATCATTCAAAAGAATTTATGAATAAAAATTTAGCTGATCACCTTCATGAACTTTTATGGCGCTGTCGTGTCAAGAAATTGAATGCAGATCCTTTTTCTCAGTTGATTCAAGCCTTTAAAACTTGCTATCCTGGCAAGAGCAACCAGAAATTTTATTATAAATAATAAAAATTACAAAAGCTTACAAATGCTCTAAAAAACTTTTAAAATAATAAAAAACATGAAAATTAAAAGCAAAAACATTACAAAATATTATTATCATACCATCAAGCCATATCCCATTCGGGGTAAGCGTGACTTACTCGGTGAGAAAGGGAATTGTACAAGGCGTTATAGGGGGGAGGGGGTATATATTTTAAGATCGATCTAGAATTCCATTGTTACTTCTTCAAATAACACGTTTGTTCAACGAAATTGCTCCGAACCAGGTCGCTCTAGCTCTCTAGCAATCATCCTAGGCGAAGAGCTTCACAAAGTCTCCATGTAAAGCTGTCCACTCGAGCCCATTAGCCATTCTTTAATTTTTTAATTATATACCTAACCTCAGAGGCACAGATGCTCTCAACCGGGTTTTCTAACATATAATGTTCTATGTCGCAGTTGTGCTGCCCTATTTCTTCACCCTCCAATAATTCCTTAAAAGTGTCCCTCAAAGCGTCTAGTATCCCGTCTGTATCATATACCATTTCATCCCTGCTATTTCTCATGCTGACTAACTCTGTACTACTAATTTCTTTCACAGTGATCAACGTCAATTTAAAAAACAATTTCTCACTAAAGCATGTAATGCTCAGCTTTCTTACATACGTTTGCTTCTTTTCGTGGACGGCTACGCGAATTTTATCATCCCACCACGCATCACCAGACATTCTTCCTACAACCGCTGTACCACACACTTCAGTCGCACCCCTGACAATGATATCCCGGAGCATAGTACATGCGCCCTCTATATCTTTATAGCGTATTAGCGCCTCCCAAGTTGCCCTATGTATGCTTTCGTATAAAAAGAATAAATATGTTCTTCAAAGCACCAACTCAAACCTTTCCGCGGTGAAAAGCGTGATTAAGCGTTAAACCGAAACCAATGGAGGTACGGTATACAAATTTGTTTGTACTGTTATTTTTTATTTAAAAGGATAAGGTTTCGAAAAGCGGTAACCTGCGATTTTTTCCAAGCTACCTATACTAACGCAAACTTTGTCCCCCTCTCTCCACGAGACATTGAAAAGGGGTAGGCTTGTGACTTAAATTATTTCCGGGCTCAGTCACAGGGATGCTTTCGCGACCCCAATGATATATTGAAAAGTGGTCTGGGTGTACCCTCAATTATTTCTGTGGACATTCACAGGGATCCCCCCCTTCCAACGATATATTGGAAACGGGTAGAGGTGGAAATTTAATTGTTTCTCTGACCAGTCACAGGGGCGCCTTCCCGCTCGGTACGGGATATGGGAAAGGTGTAGGGCTGAGGCTTTTATTATTTCTTTGGCCAGTCTGAGTTGCCCGCAACCAACGTGATATTGGAAAGAGATGTGAGTGTGACTTAAAGTATTTAATCACAGAAGTAGCGCAAGTCCTATTTCAAAGAATTCTACTAGTATACTTTTTACCAAAGTTTTCCTTCTTTTCTCGAAAAATAGTGGATTAAGAAAAAAATATGTATCAGATAGAAGGTATATTTTTAAATGATCTACAACTTTTAAGCCAAGCTTTTTTGAAATTTTTTATTATTCACTGAAATAAACGGAAAAACATGACATTTTTTAGTTTTATTCAATGTTGACCTTCAAAATCAAATTTGCGCCTATTTTCTCTATAATATTCATAATCAACGTATTGAAATACAAGGATAAAGTGAGTTTCAAACTTATCGGAGGTGTTTCTTTTTTGGAACTTCACCCGATCGTGGTTTAGGAGATATTCGCATATTTTGAACAAAGGTAAAAAAGTATCGTTTTTAGAGATTCGTTTGAAGATCATATTTTAATCTAGGGTACATATCGTGACATTATACTTATATTCGGTAAGTGCTTGAAAGTGGGTGAATGTTATGTTTGAACCAAAAATTTAACGGCCAACTGTAGATAAGTTTTTCTCAAAAAGCGAGTTTTTAAAGTTCTAACTTAAAATTTGCCCCGGCGACTCATTTTTCAACCTAGAGGGTTCATCCTAAGCTTCAAACATCGAGCTTGTATTCGGCGCCCTTTCCTTCCGAAACGTCATATCTTATGAAATATTTCTTGATTCATGTTAATTCTGTTAAAGTTAATTATGTGTGCTTTTTACATAGTTAGAACTGGACATTATTCTCTCTAATTTGGCATCTTTTTTGGCGTTATGATCTCACAAATCGTTAAAAACCAAACAAAAAACAGATTAAGTCACATGTGAACCCTGATACATATTTTGTGTTGATACTTGAGCATTTGTTTTATCAACGGACCCCGCAAAAAATGTATGAAAAAGACCTTTTCGGTCAAAGTTCGGTCAGATTCGGTTTTCTGATGCTTCAGGGGATGTTTATCAAAATACGTCAAAAGAAAATTTCACCCAAAGGTTTTTTCCATACATTTTGTGTAGGTTTCTTTGGTTGTTAACAGATAATTCTCATTTTGAGTCTATTTTAATATTCACAAATCACATATTTTTTTATCAGATTGGTGGACCAAACTAAAGTGAGATTTTGTTGTTGTGTGAACTATTTTATAATTGAATTTAGTTCTAAAAGGATTCCCAGTTTTTACTGTGTGTAACTTTACATGTGATTTCTGGGTGTTTGCATGCATAAATCGAACCCAGAACAGTCTGAAAGTCCGTACCTTCGCGTTTGCGTCAAGGATCGTAGTTCGAGTTCAATCTGCTTCATTTTGAGTTTCTACAGTAACTCGATGTTCGTATATTGCGGCCAAGCATGAGTTTAGAAGGTACAGTTTGAAACTTATGTCATGTTAAACTGAAAAGATCACGAAATATATACTAACTCGTTCTACTCTAATCAGAAAACTCACTCCTTATATTCCTAATTTAAGTAAAAAAAATAGCTTCAATGATTCGTCAGTAAACCATCCAATAAAAATTACAGGAAAAATTGCACCCTTATCTGATATTCTGTACACAAATTTTACAAAATTCGATGTTATCATAAGGTTTCTCCAGAAATGTACTTTATTTTAGTTTAGGCCTTTAGAGGCTGTCCATATACTATATGGATAATTCTACCACTTTTTGACATTCTCCACCTCATATCTGCTGCAAGCGACATTGCGGTATCTTTCATTTGGAAAAATCAAATGGAACGAAAAATGGGAAAAATTGGGCCAAGCCACATTGGCGGCAAGTTACATTGCGGCATCTCTCATTTGGAAAGAGTTAAAGATCACAAAAAATTGGCAAAATGGCGGCAAGACACATTTGCGGCATATCTCATTCGGAAAAACTTGAAGTCCACAAAAAATGGGCAAAATTACGGTGAGTCACATTGCGAAATCTCTCATTTGCAAAAAGTTAAAGATCATAAAAAATTGACAAAACTCAGGCAAAATTGCGTCAAGTTACATTGCGGAATCTCTCATTTGGAAAAATTAAAGATCACAAAAAATGGGCTTTACGCCAAATCACATTTGCGGTATCTCTCATTCGGAAACATTTGAAGTCCAAAAAAATTGGCAAAATTGCGATGAGTCACATTGCGAAATCTCTCATTTGAAAAAAGTTGAAGATCACAAAAAATTGACAAAACTCAGGCAAAATTGCGGCAAGTTACATTGCGGAATCTCTCATTTGGAAAAATTAAAGATTACAAAAAATGGGTTTTACGCCAAGTCACATTTGCGGCATCTCTCATTCGGAAACACTTGAAGTCCAAAAAAATTGGCAAAAATTGCGACAAGTCACATTGCGGCATTTGTCATTTTGCAAAATATGAAGTACAAACAAAATTAGCAAAAGCGCTAGAAACACGCCTATGATTATTGACACACCTCTCACAATTTCCAACGTCACGGGGGGGGGGGGGGCACATCTGTGATTGATCACAAAAATAATTTAAGTCACACCACTAATTTTTTCTAATTTTCTGTGGGTTTCAAATTTTAACGAATCAGAGATGTTGCAATGGGACTTGCCGCAAATATGACTTGCCCCATTTTTGAGAATTTCCTGTGAACTTCAAATTTTTATGAATGCGAGACGCTGCAATATCAGTTGCCGCAAATGTGACTTGTCCCATTTTTGACCATTTTCTCTGGACTTCAAATTTTTACGCTCAGAGACTTTACCCATATGGTGGACTGAAACATTAAAATAATAAATGAAAATGTTTACAAACTTGGATTTGGCAATCTAAATTAATAACAAAATCAGTTTTCAGATATTTGAAAAGCAATCCCCTGTTAGTAGAGGTGAATTTGAAGTGAGTTCCTATAAACTTCTAAAGTATTTTTTCAACTTTAGTTTATTTATTAGTTTCAATACCAGCTTGGGTGGCCAAAGGAAAAATAATTTCTCTTTCTGATAACTCATCCCTTCCCCGCCCATATTTTTTCATTTGGTGTAAAATAATTGTGAAAGTAAAAAAAAATTCAAGTGGAAAATGATTGAATTAGGAGCAATTACTGCTGATTTCATTTAAGGGTTTATTAAATAGTTCTAAAATTGTATCTCAAATTATTTATGATAATCTGAAAATGCTTTACAATATACTTATAAAATGACTTGAAATTCACTTAAGGCTCTCTGTTATGAGCATTTTCGTAACAAAACTAAAAAATACAAAACATCTTATTCAAACGTAATTTTCAAAAAAAAATATTTTAAGGATCGTTTTCTATGAATATCGCACGCTTGTACCCTAAAATGTGTATTTTCCATTCATTCAATAACTGAAACATATAAAATATAAAAAAAAGCATTTTTACACAGAGTAACAAAAATTAACATTTTTTATTGTTTCAAGGTGGACACAGGAAGACGGGTTAGATAATTTGTTTAAATACGAGAAAATTGGACAATTATTTGTACACAAAATGAAGTAAGATATGAGGGGAGGGTAATAATTTTTAAAAAATTGTGCCACCGTTCATCGTTAAACAGTTACCCACCCACGACGTTATTGGGATGACTGTCGGTTTCGGAAGGCGACCCCTTCCGAAATAGGAGCATCCGTTTCACGCGAGTCATGGAGCACACACGCCAGGGCACACAAGATCAATCGTGCGCCTCGGTCTTGATATAAAAAAAAAGAATAGTGCACTAAACGAGCCAGGAGCCAGAAGGTTGTGGACTCCGTGTATACAAAAAATCCTATAGGCGTGACGTCAGCCACCGAAATGTCAGTTGGTTTTGGGGTGGTGCGTGACGTCACGTACACGGCGCGCGCTCGAAGTCGCACCGTGAAGGGGGGCGGGGGTTTGGCGCGTTGCTCTGGAACAGCTCTGATCGCGTTTCGAAGAGTGGAGGGGGCAGCTAGGGTTCACGCATGGAGAGGGCGCAGTTCCGCGCTATCCTTCGTCTCACTAACACGTCGTGTCATTACAACGTGACCGATTCGATTCGTCCCTCTCGCGATTTGACATCGGATGATATCAATCCCTACATTTCATTCCGAAACCCCTTTTTCGAGATATCGAATCTGGACGAATAAAAATAAATAATTCCTTAGTGTTCTCAATTTTTGCAAACATAACCCCTGTCGTGTTTCAAACTCACCGGCGGGAAAAATAAACACACGATCCTTGTCGATCGATCAGGTTCGTCGAGCTGACGATCGGTCAGTTTGTGTTCGAATTTAGAAAAGTGTACTTGCGGGAAATCGAAGTTATTTTCGATCGCGTTTTTGATTTCGTGATTTTTCGAGTTGTTCGTAGCTAGTGTGTGATCTTGGTGTTCTGTGAGGAAACATATATAAAAAGTTGTCAAACGACACAAAAGGAAACACAATGTGGTTTTCAGTGCCGACAATGTGCCTGCCGGCTGTTTTTCTACTCGCGTGCCTGGCTGTGGGAGGAGAAGCTAGCGATGGCATCAAGCGAAGAATCGAAGATGATCCTGATTTGTCACAGGTAGGAAACTATTCAATTATGGTAAAGGACGTAAAGAAGCGGTCATGCGTTTCGAACTCGATATTTACGCGCCAGTCCAGTGTCACTTTTGGTTGTGTTAGGTTAGGGTTGTTTTCATAGCTCGACGTCCCGAAGCGAAAACTTGTTTTTGAAGTCAACTTTAGACGTTACTTCATTACTTCTTATATTTTAATGTAGCTTTAAAAAATTTTGTTTAAACTTAAAAAATTAAAAGCTTCAAATTGAAATTCTTAGTAGAATTGAAAGTCAAAACTGAACAATTTTATATTCCAGAAGGTTGAACAAAAAGTTTTGCAAAGTATAAGCAAATTTAAGTTAAAAATTACTAAAGTAAACAAATATTTAATTGAGAGCCATCGAGAAGTAATCAGTTGGAAACTCTTCTGCTCCAAACACAAGTAATTTTAAATTCAAAGTTCTTAAAATTTTGCCTAAAAATAAAAAATGGTACATTTTTGTACAGGCTGCTTCTACGTGTACCAAAATTTTTGTGCGAATAGCCGAAGTTTTTCGGTCCAAGTAGACTCTGCTTTTTGTAAAATAAATTCACTCGGAAAACTTTAACACTTTTCAAAATAAGTATTTAAAGTTTATCATGAAGAGTTCATGAGTGAAATATTTCAATCTTAAAATAACAGAAATACAACAGCTTTAAATTGAAATTAGGATGAAAACATTTAAAATGGAAAAATGTTGAACCGAAAATTTTACAAAGTTATATACGAATAAAAAATTTTAATTCGAAAATAAAAAATCCTAATTGATGAATAAAATTAAAAATGAAGCCAAAGAGCTCGGCAAGCGCCTTCAATGAAGGGTTTTGTGGGCTACATAATTCGATTCATATTTTGGTTCAATTTTAACCAAATTTTAAAAAATTAAAAAATTAATTCATTTCTATAGATTTTTAACCATTGGCATCTGGCACAAATATTGCAGAAGCTAGGAGTAGTAAATGACGGACGGACAGACGGACATCCGACCTTTCTCGACTGTTTGCATCAAAAATTTTACTTGAACACATAGGGAAAGTCTACATATTACGTGACACTCGAAAAGGGATAGGAGGGTCTGCCTTAACGTCATTCAGTGTCACGTATTAGGGGGTCACAAAAGTCCAATATTATGGACACAGAAAAATTTAGTGGTTGAATTTTTAAACCAAGAAGACTAATTTTTTGAAGACAGTTAAATTTTCGACAAAAATTTTCATTTTCAACCAAAAGGACGAATTTTCAACAAAACAGTTGAATTTTCGACTAAAAAAGACGACATTAACAAAATTGTTGAACTTTTTACCAAATAGCTGAGTTTTTAAACTACAAAGATGAATTTTCAACCAAGAAGAATTATTTTATATCAAGAAGTTGAATTTTCTACCAAAGAACGAATTTTCATCCAAAAAGTTGAATTTTTAACTAAAAAGGATGAGTTTCAATAAAAAATGGAACAGTTAAATTTGCAGTGGAAAACCCTGATTTTCAGCAACAACAAAAAACGAAATAACCAGCAGTTTCCTTTTTTTCAAATACGAATTTTTGACAGATACTGGACTGTTCAACGAAATAGATAAATTCAACAAACAAGATTAATTTTCTTCGGAAGTAGACGAATTTTTAACAAAATAGTTGAATTTTCAAGCTAAAAAATTTAATGTTTTAGAAAACAGTTGACTTTTCAACCGCAAAAGAAAAATTTTCAACAAGAAAGTTAATTTTCAATGAAGAAAGGAGAATTTTCAACTAAAAAGATAAATTTTCAACTAAAAATAAAATCGTTAAATTTTCAGTTTAACAAACTAATTTTCATCAAGAATAAAAGCGGATTATCAACCAGTTAAAGTCAACTAAAAATACGAATTTTTAACAAAATAGTTGAATCCTCAACCAAAATTATGAACCTTCAACAAAGAAGATTAATTTTTTGCCCAAATAGACGAATTTTCAACAAAATAAATTAATTTTCTACCAAATAGTTGAACATTCAAATTATAAAGGAAAATTTTTCAAACAAAAATGGAATAGATACATTCTTAGATAAAAATAAATTAATTTTCAGATAAAAAAAGAACGAATTTTCAACAGAATGGTAAAATTTTCAAATAAATAGTTGAATTTTCTACCAAATTGTTGAATTTTCAAGTCAAAGAGACGAATTTTGTACAAAGTAAATAAACTTTAAAGTAAGTAGTTGATTGAACAGCCAAAAAAATAATTTAATTAATTTTCATCAAAGATGTTATAGTTAATATTAAAAAATATATATTTTAATCATGAATAAATAGTTGAATTTATCCAAAAAAGACGAATTTTCAACGAAATAGTTAAATCCTCAACCAAAACAGATTAATTTTTGTCGAAGCAGTTGCATTTTTAACCAAAAAGGATGAAGTTTCAACCAAGATGTAATTTTCTACAAACAAAAACGAGTGTTCAATCAAATATATGCATTTTCGACTAAAAAGATCAACTTTCAACAAAAAATATCAATTTTCAACAAAAAATGAAATAGTAACATTTTCAGTGAAGAAAATTAATTCTCTCTCTCAAAAAAAAAAACGAATTTTGAGCAAAATATTTAAATTTTTAACCAAAGATATGAATTTTGAACTGAATTGATGAATCTTAAAAAAATAAATTTTCAAGAAAAGAGTTCAACATTGAACCAAAAAGTTTATTTTTTAAAACGGAAAAAATAAGAATTCTTTAAAAAAGGGGGAAAGAGTTTATGGACGGCCCCTAATCTGTTGAGTTTATCTGGCATCTAAGTTAATCTTTAAAAATTTTTAATGTAAAATTAAATTCCAGATTTAGTTTCGAAAATACTTTTGAAAATAAAATAGCATAACCCTTTACCATGTATAATTTTGCATGTGTTCGAAAAAAGAAGTTCGAATCTCAACTTGCATTTTTGATTTCTTTGTTTATTTGGGGTTGAAAATAAGCGAAGTAAAAGGAGAAATAAATCGATAATATTTCTTTATTAGTTGAATGTTTATAGTCGCATCAACTGCCAGGGTCATTAGCGACTGTACTGTAGGGTTAATTATAAACTGTAGGGTATCTGTGGGGTGTTTATACCAAGGGACAGAAGCGAGGCTTTCAGAAAGTACGTCCAGCCTCGCTTCCTGCTTTGGGAATCGAACCCGCGCCAGCGTGGCTGCCAAGGCTACAGTATTGGCACATAGGACAATCACTATACCATCTGTGCCACGATGACTCCCTAAATCGTATAATATGTAGAGGTCGCTAAATGCGGATTTGTCTGTTTTTAGAAAAAAAGATTAATTTTTCTCGAAACCGACAGATCATACCGCAAGATTGTAAACGACATAAAAGATGCGGCTTATTAAAGTGAGTATTTCTTTTTGTTTTGTTTTCATCACATGTTTTTTTATAATTATGTATACCTAAGAAAATATGCGAATGAAATTGTTCTAAAGAAGCGTTAGTCGTCTGTTATTCCAAATCGAACCTTAGAATTTTAAACTTTTCAATTTTGAAGCATTAAAAGAAAAAATTTAAACGTTTTCAACCCTGTACATTTAATTTATAAAAGGCCGTGGCTCCGTATACCGAAATTTCGATACGAATAGCCAAATTTTTTCGGTAACGAATAGCGGGAAAGAGACTATACGTACCAAACTTTTGGTAGAAACAGCCGGATTTTTTCTCAATGGGTATTTCAATTATTTCTGTGTTCTTAAAAAAAAAAAAAAAAAAAAACAATTGATATAAACCAATTTTTCAAGAAAGTACTTTTACATGTTTATATGAATTGTTTTCTAAGAACCTAAAAATAATTTAAATGTATATTAAATACATTCCAGTAAGTGGAATAGATGATTAACGCTTCTTTATAACCATTTTCTTCGCATGTCTTTTTAACTATGCATAATTATAAAAATACCTATTTTATTGAGTTGCATCTTTTATATTCTATATAATTTTGCATTATGGTCTGCCGTTTTTGAGAAAAAATAATTTTTCTGTGAAAACAGCCAAACTCGCAATGAGCGGCCTTTAATTATTATACGATTTTCTTCTCCTTGCATGTGGTTCATTTTTAGTACAAAAGGAAAAATAAAACGAAAATACAAGTTGAGATTCGAACTTCTTTCTTGTTGAATACATGCGAAATTGTATATGAACAAGTATTTAGCTGTTTTATTTTGAAGCGTATTTTCAGAATTAAGTTTGGAAATTCCATGTGTGGGAAACTTTGGAGAATTCCCGATGGAATTCCAAATCACAATTTTGCCCGACATTCCTATCACTTTTAATTATACAACACTTTAATCTAAAAATTGAAATCGATTTGGGTTTTTTTAAAATTATTTTCGAATTTTTGCGAAAGAAGGTGAACGTCGTACCCTGGTTTTGTTCGTTGAGTGCTGGAACGGTATCACGAATAACGTGAGCTGAGGTGATTGCGTCTGTACTTGTGCACCTACTTGTAGAGAATGCGACAACAGCCACAATAAAATTATTGGCGTGACGTTTCCTTCGTTCTTTCTCTTTTTGAGCACGAAAATCATTTCCTGGAAGTGACTCGTCGGAAGTGAATGGCAATGGCAATCGTCAATTGGAGTGTTAACATGCGATTGTAAGTGCAATGTTATTACCGGCAGATTTACGGTCTTGAGTAAAAATATTTTTTATTTTAATTTAATAAATTCTACAACAACGGAATAGATTTTGAATGTGCAGAATTTTATGTTTATAATTTTGGACACTAAAGGCGAAACCTACAAAATGGTAGAAAGATATTCTAATACATTTATTGGAAGTTTATTTCCTAAACGTAAGGTAACGCTACAATACATAATGTTGTAGTGTGTCTCGGGACGCATGGTAGAGTGAAACTTCGAATGAATGTTTTTAGTGGATTGAATACTTGGAATACACGGAAATCAAGGAATTCAATTAATTCAAGTAGTTGACGGAATTCAATAAATTCACGGAATTCAAGGTATTCACGAAATTCAAGGAATTCATGGATTTCAAATAATTCATGGAATATGAGTTTAGGCAATTCCCTGAATTCTCTAAATTCCTTCAATTCCGTGAATTACGCATGAATTCCTTGTGCACAATTTTCGACTTATGAATGCTACAATATATGTGTTGGAATGCTCGACGGTGACTTTACGATTTACAATACCTACAACACATTTATTGCAATATTTCGGCATTACAATACCGTGTTTGGAATTTTACCATACGCTTGTATTGTAGAAGTTTGGTAGAATCCCAAACATTTTTAAGAGTGTAGGTTAATAGGTATGTTAAGTTGACGTTACCACATGTTCGAATCGAGTTAAAACCTATTTTATAATTAAGCGCCTCATTTAATGCTAATTTAATGCCCTATTGCCAAATTTAATGCTCCACTATTTGTTTTTAAACGTGGGTTACGCTAGCTTAACGTTAAGCTGTCATAACCACATATTCGAATCGAGTTAAAACCTATTTCATAGTTAAGGACTCATTCGAGTCTAATATAATGCCCTATCGCAAAATTGAATGCTCCATCATTAAAAAAAAGCCGTGGGTTACGCTAGTTTAACTCTAAGCTGACGTAATCACCTGTTCGAATCGAGTTAAAACCTATTTCATAATTAAGGGATCATTTAAGTCTAATTGAATGCCCTATTGCAAAATTGAATGCTCCATCATTCCAAAAAAAGTGGGTTAAGCTAGCTTAACGCTAAGCTGACGTAATCACATGTTCGAATCGAGTTAAAACCTATTTCATAATTAAGGGCTCATTTAAGGCTAATTTAATGCCCTGTTGCCAAATTGAATGCTCGACTATTTTGTTTATAACCGTGGGTGACGCTAGCTTAACGTTAATCTGACGTAACCAAATGTTCGAATCGAGTTGAAACCTATTTCATAATTAAGGGGTTATTTAAGGCTAATTTAATGCCCTATTGCCAAATTTAATACTCCACTATTTGAAGAAAGAAAACCACACGTAAAAATAATATTGAATCGAGTTCTGACCTATGACATAATTAAGAGCTCATTTAAGGCTCTCCAAAACCACAAAAACATATTTTCCAAAAGCCACACTTAACACTCAACAATCACCCTTAATACAAATTACGAAAAAATTGCCAATCTGTCCATATCATAATTCAGGAATCATTTGAGGCTCTCTTAATGCCCTATTACCAAATTTAGTGCTCCACTGTTTTAAAAGAAAACCGGGGGTTACGCTAGCTAAACGCTAAGCTGACGGAACCACACGTGAAAATAATGTTGAAAAGAGTTCTAACATACGAGTATGACACAATTAAGGGCTCATTTATGGCTCTGAAAAACCACAACAACACATCTTCCAAAATAAACCCCTATCACTCAAAAACCACCCTTAATACAGATTATACGAAAATTGCAAATCTGTCCACAGTGTATGTGAGGGCTCAGTAATGGCTAATCTAATGCTCTATTACCAATTTTAATGTTCTACTTGAAAAAAACAGGGATTATGCTAGCTGAACGCTTAGGTGATACATTGTTAAATATAATATTGAATTTAATATACCAATGTATATTAAAATTGATATGTCAAGTATATGAAATTACCATTAAGAGCGTGTATATTAAATTTTATATACATTCATGCTAATCACTTACAAGAAAAATCAAATAATTCCAGTTTACACAAATTAAAAAGAAGTTTACCAGTAATTTTTTATTCTAAATAATAAAACGTGATACCTTCTTCAAGTTAACGAAAAATAAAATAGGATTTTAAGTCTAAAAGTTCAATCAAGCAAAAAAATAACGGATCTAACCCACGATCGACTGTACCCACATTAAATATCTAACATTTAGAGCGAATTTTCGAAAAATTTCAACCTGAACCTGGCACTTTAGTTATAAATAACGATTCAGTCGACGAATTCTAGATTATTACATTATTTGCGAATATTTGACAAGATTTAAAGAAATGAAAGCACTTTGAGTTTGTGCGCACACTGCTTTACCGACCTGTATATTAAATTTAATACACACGTATATTAAATTCACTAAACCAATGTATGTTATACTTCAGTAACGGTAGTGCAAATTTGCTTCACACACATGTATATTAAACCTCATACAGATTTTTCTAACAATATACGCGAAAATAAGGCAAGTATTGAATTTATCATATTTCTTTTAATACCATATTTTCCATATTTGAATCATTGAGATTTTTATAATTTTCAGTGAAAATCCTAACTGATTTCAATCAGTGCTAAATTTCTCAGTGATTCAAATTTAGAGAGTAATTAAGGTCTCACTTATTATTAAAAACCAGGAGTTATGCTGGCTATACAATGAGCTGCCGTAACGACAAGTGAAAGTTACATTTAAGCCAGTTATGACCTATATCATCATAGATGGATCATTCAAGATCCCTCAATTATGATATGGACATATTTACAATTTGTACATAATTTGTATTAAGGGTTGTTTTTAAGTGTTAGGGGTGGCTTTTGGACAATATATTTGTGTTTTTCTGGAGAGCCTTAAATGAACCTTTAATTACGTCATGGGCCAGAACTCGATTCAATATTATTTTCACGCGTGGTTCCGTCAGCTTATCGTTGAGCTAGCATAACCCCGTTTTTACATTCTCATTCATGAGAGTGTAATGTAATCGTCCAAATGTGCGATTTCTGGTTTTTAACGGATCTTTACATTTTGGCACTCACAGATTCCGAAAATCATAAAATTTTATCGGTGTCTGTCTGTCTGTCTATAGTCTGTCTGTATGTATGGTTACCTGAATGTTGTAGCCAAGCTAACTTTTGAAGGATTTGTCGAATCGAGTCAGCCTTTTATAAAATTGTCAAGGGTTCCAAAATGAAGGTCAAGTTCGTTAACGAGATATTTCCGACCAAAATAAAAAATTTTAGAGCATTTTCAAAAGTTAAAAAATTTTTTTTTTCAAGTTTCAGAAATTTTTGTCCAAATTTCTTTTAGATGGGAGAGAGTCTTGAAAATTATCCTGATGAAATTTTTTATTTCGATGAAAATTCAAAAAGTTATATGCTTTTCAACATTTTGAAAATTTTCAAAAAATAGAGAGTGGATTACTTCGAATTACAAGTGGATTAAAGCGCATTGTGAGTAGATTACTTAAGATTTCATGTGGATTACAAGTGGATTATTTCGATTTATAAGTGAATCAACGCGAAATACAAGTGGATTACTTCGAATTACAAGTGGATTACAGCGCATTATGAGTAGATTACTTAAGATTTTACGTGAATTACAAGTGGATTATTTCGATTTATAAGTGAATGAACGCGGAAGACAAGTGGATTACTTCGAATTACACGTGTAACACAGAGCATTACAAGCAGATTACTTAAGATTTAAAGTGGATTACAAGGGGATTTCTTCGGATATTAAGTGTATTATAAGAGGTTACAAATGGATTACTCCGGATTATTTTAATGACATCGGATTGCAAGTGAATTTGCCGCAACGCTGGATTGGACAAGATTAGAAGTTGATTACAAGTGGATTACTTCGAATTACAAGTGGATTACAGCGCATTATGAGTGGATTACTTAAGATTTGATGTGGATTACAAGTGGATTATTTCGATTGATAAGTAAATCAACGCGTTAGTCAAGTGGATTACTTTGAATTACAAGTGGATTACAGCACATTATAAGTAGATTACTTGAAATTTGAAGTGGATTACAAGTGAATTACTTCTATTTATAAGTAAATCAACGCGGACTACAAGGGGATTACTTCGAATTACAAGTGGATTACAGCGCATTGTGAGTAGATTACTTAAGATTTCATGTGGATTACAAGTGGATTATTTCGATTTATAAGTAAATCAACGCGTTTGTCAAGTGGATTACTTCGAATTACAAGTGGATTACAGTGCATTATAAGTAGATTACTTAAAATTAAAGTGGATTACAAGTAAATTACTTCTATCTATAAGTAAATCAATGAGGAACTCGAGTGGATTACATCGAATTACAAGTGTATTACAGCGCATTATGAGTAGATTACTTGAGATTTGATGTGGATTACAAGTGGATTATTTCGATTTATAAGTGAATCAACGCGGGATACAAGTGGATTACTTCGAATAACAAGTGGATGACAGCGCTTTATAAGTAGATTACTCAAAATTTGAAGTGGATTACAAGTGAATTACTTCTATCTATAAGTCAATTAACGCGGAATATAAGTGGATTACTTCGAATTACAAGTGGATTAAAGCGCATTGTGAGTAGATTACTTAAGATTTCATGTGGATTACAAGTGAATTATTTCGATTTATAAGTGAATCGACGCGGAAGACATGTGGATTACTTCGAATTACAAGTGTATTACAGAGCATTACAAGCAAACTACTTAAGATTTAATGTGGATTACAAGGGGACTACTTCGGATATTAGGTGTATTATACTAGGTTACAAATGGATTACTCCGGATTATTTTAATGATACCGGATTGCAAGATTAGAAGTGGATCACAAGTGGATTACTTTGAATTGCAAGCTGATTACTTCTCATTAAAAGTGGATTACTCCAAAATTCTGGGATTTCTCCAAATAACTTTAATTATACCAGATTACAAGTGGAATACTCCAGATTATACTGGCTTACTCCAGATTAGAAGAAGACTACAAGTGGATTACTTCGACCTATAAGTGAATTAACGTGGAAGACAAGTGGATTACTTCGAATTACAAGTGGATTACAGCGTATCATGAGTAGATTATTGAAAATTCGAAGTGGATTACAAGTGGATTATTTCGATTTATAAGTGGATTGCAGCGCATTATAAGTAGATAATTTAAGATTTGAAGTCGCTTACAAGTGAATTACTTCGTTTTATAAGTGGATCAACGCGGAAGACAAGTGGATTACTTCGAATCACAAGTGGATTACAGCGTATTATAAGCAGGTTACTAAAAATTTGAAGTGGATTACAAGTAGAATATTTCGATTTATAAGTGAATCAAAGCGGAAGACAAGTGGATCACTTCGAATTATAAGTGGATTACAGCGCATTACAAGTAGATTACTTAAAATTTGAAGTGGATTACAAGGGGATTACTTCGTATATGAAGTGCATTATACTGGGTTACAAATGGATTAGTCCGGATTATTTTAATGACATCGGATTGCAAGTGGATTGCCCGCAACACTGGATTACGCATGATTAGAAGTGGATTAAAAGTGGATTACTTTGAATTCCAAGCGGAGAACTGCTGACTAAAAGTGGATTATTCCAGATGAGAAGTGGGTTACTATGGTATCACTGCGAATCAAAAGTGGAGTACACCAGATTACAAGTATATTTCTTTGGATTACAAGTGGATAACTTCGCAATACTGAGATTACTACAAATTACTT
This sequence comes from Andricus grossulariae, assembly GCA_011634705.1. NCBI lineage: Eukaryota > Metazoa > Arthropoda > Insecta > Hymenoptera > Cynipidae > Andricus > Andricus grossulariae. The sequence goes on from JAABKJ010007545.1 coordinate 120,031,819, forward strand.
GAATTACTCCCAATTACAAGTGGATTGGTTTGGATTAAACTGTATTTTTCGGATGACACTGGATTTTCGGATTACATCGGATTACCAGTTCTGATAACCAAACAGTCAAGCGGATTACCAGAGTTTTTTCTCCATCGAATTCTCTCCTACTAACCAAGTGAGTTCTTAAACTAATTACTAATTAAAAATAATTTTTCGCTCTTCTGACACCAATTATAATGGCAGTCGATTTATCAATGGCAAAGTCATAAAGGCAGCTTTGACAAGGACTTAGGCGAAAGAAAGTTTGAAGGGTAATTGGCGGAGAAAGAGACAAAGGTGGCTGAAGGAAACTCGATCCGGAAGGAACCGGAAGGATAAAACAAGAAGAGGTGGTGAAAGCGCAGAGTGTAAGCTGATAAAAATAGACGCAAAGCTCTCAAGATAGTTTAGAGAAATACTGAATTTGAGACACAACGAAAACTCTGACAATGAGGAAGTAATGATCACTGGAGAACTCTACCCTTCAAAAGAGGAAAAAGATAAGGGTAGACAAAGCGTTGTCGGGAGGGTTCATGTGGAAAAGAAAAGAGATATCCAAGTATTATAGGGGAAAAAAGTCCAAAGAGTCTTCGACGACCAAACAATTGAAGGGTAAAACTTCATTTCCAAAATTCCCTGATTCCCCTGCCCTCTAAATTTGAATTAGTAGAAATTTTACTAATTCATTCAGTACACTTGATTTTAATTGATAAATCAGTTATTTTCAGAAATTTACTAATTTTAATAGTAAAAATACTGTGACTGAATTCTACTAATTCTACTAATTCTACTAATTTTCAGTGACTTAATTCTAGCTACAGCAATTAGTAGAATTTAATTGACAATCAGTTATATTTTACTATTTCAAATTTAGAGAGTGGAATAATTTTTCATTTTTCCTGATCATTAATATTTAGAGACCAGAATTTTAATCTTGTAAAATTTCAACGTATAATATTTTATAAACGAAATGAACGAATATTTTACATGAAAATATTAAAAATTTCAAATTGATTTATTTATTTCAACCCAAAAAGACCACTTTTTCTACCATAAAAGATGAATTGTCAACAAAGAATTTCAATTTTCTGCCAAAAAAGATTACTTTTCAGCAAATAGTTGAATTTTTAATAGAAAAATTAAATTTTGAACAAAATGGTTGATTTTTTAGGTAAATTTTAAACAAAAGTGCTTATAATTTTGTTGAATTTTTAACAAAACACTTAAATTTTTAACTAAAAAATGTGACATTTCAATCATATACTTGACATCTAACAAAATGATTGAATTTTTGTGAAAATAGTTGCATCTTTAATCAAATACATGACTTTTCTACTTACAAAGATGAATTTTTGACCAAATGGTGTAATTTTCAAACAAAAAAGACTCGAAAAAATATTTAACTTTTACCAAAAACAGTTGCAGTTTGAACCAAATAGTTGAATTCTTAATAAAAAAAGACGAAGTTTCAACAAAAAGATGAATCGTAAACCAACAAAACTACCATAGTTTATATACTAAAAAACCTGTTTGGAAATCATAACAACTTTAAAAAAATGTAATAGTTGATACTTCAACCGAATAGAAAAAAACGAATTTTCAACCAAATTTTTTAATTTGCAACCAAAGAGTTGAATTTTCAATAAAAAAATGAAAATTTCAAAAAAATACATACATTTTTAAACAAATAGTTGAATTTCTAACTAAAAAAGATCAATTTTCCACAAAAAATAGACAAATTTTCAGTAAATAAATTATTTTTAACAAAAAAAAAACAACTTTAAACAAAATAGTTAAATTTTTAATCAAAGAGATGAATTTTCGACTGAAAAAGATAAATTATCAACTAAAAAGTAAATAGTAAAATTTTTAGTTACAGAAAAATGAATTGCCAAACAAAAAAAAAAACAACAAAAAAGCCGAATTTTCAGACAACATACATGAATTCTCTACTAAAGCAGATAATTTTTTAACAAAAAGTGGAAAAGGTCAATTTTCAGTTGGGAAAATTAATTTTCAAAAAAGAATTTTGAAACAAAAAAGATTAAACTTTAACCATAAACCGTAACTTTTTCAACCAAATGATTGACTTTTTAGGAGATTGTTGCATTTTCAACAAAAATTATGAATTTTCAGTGCAAAAGGATGAATTTTGTGTTCAAATGGATGATTGCTCAACAAAACAGTTGAATTTTCGACCAAAAAATAGATCGTGGTTTAATTGTTTTATTTTATTTATTTATTTAATTTAATTAATAGTTTATTCACTAAAAAAACCTAGACGAAAATCATATCAACAACTTGAAAGAAAAATGTAGTAGTTCATAGTTCAACCGAAAATAAATAAAAAAACGAATTTTCAACCAAATATTTCAATTTTCAATCAAAAATTTGAATTTTCAACAAAATAATTCAATTTTCAATCAAAAAGTTGAATTTTTAACAAACTAATTTAACTTTCATCGAAATACATGAATTTTCAAACAAATAGTTGAATTTTCAATTAAAGTAGATCAATTTTTCACAAAAAAACGGAAAAGTTAAAGTTTCAGTAAATAAATTATTTTTAACAAAAAAAATAACAACTTTCAACAAACTAGTTCAATTTTTAACAAAAGATGTAAATTTTCAACAATTAAAAAATTTTCAGTCAAGATAAAAATTAGTTCATGAATATCATTGACGAAATGAATACGTTTTTTACAAAGTAGTTCGGCTTTTACCCAAGTACTGGAATTTTCAATTGAAAAAAATGAATTTTTAACAAAATAGTTAAACGTTCAACCAAAGCGATGAATTTTAAACTTAATTGTACCAAAAAAGATTTTAATTTTATATTAAAAATATTTAAATTGCACTAAAATGTTATTTTCCATCATAATAGTGGAATTTTCATCCTAAAAAGACGAATTAAAAAAAACAGTTGATTTTTCAACCAAAAAAGGTGACTTGTTGAAAAAATTATTGAATTCCAAACCAAATAATAAAATTTGTATCTAAAAATATAATCGCCAGAAGGAAAAAAATTTCAAAAAAAAAAAGAAGTAGAAATCCAAGGCAAATAAATTACTAACAAAAATATTATATCAGGGTGGTCGCCAAATTTTATTTAAAAAATTCCCTAATTTTTTCCTAACCAATTTCTTATTTTCTATTATTCAAATACCAGAATCCTAATCTTGTAAAATTTTTAGCGTAAGATCTTTCATAAACGGAATAAAAGAATTAACAATTAAAAATTTATTATACTTGACAGTTATTTAAAGTGCTTCTTATGAAAATTTTCTGACTATTGCAAGATTTTTTTGCAAAATTCGACCTTCTCTGACCAATAAAATTAAATCATAACGAAAATAAACATTTCTTTTTTAGTCGAAATTAAACTTACTTTCTTATGAAACATTTTATGTAACAGAATGAGAACACAAAAAAGGTCACAAATAAAAATTAGATTTTAACTACATAAATTTAATTTTTCAAGTCAAGTGATTTTTTATTAAAATAACAGATTAAAAAAAAACTAGGATTAAAATTAGGAACTTTTAAAATCTAAGGATTTTTGCTTAAAAATTTCATTTTCCGGTAAATATCGCTGATAAAACCAAAAAACCGAAAAACGTAAATTGTTGAAAAATGTTCAATCTGTGAAATCTAAGAATTTCAATTGAAATAAATAAAATACGTACTCTATTATTGTTCAAACATTGTAAATATTCTGGGGAATCTTATAATTTATTTATGAACAGTAGCAAATTTAGACGGAAGACCCTAACATAACAGCAAATTGTTTAAGATTGTAAATCTTTTTTTAAAAACGTAAACATAATCTAAAATTGTTCACAAATTTTGTATCTTTCATATCTAATGACTTTTTTAAATAATAGTAACACTTTCCGATATGAAATGCAAAAAAAAAAGATTGTTAAAATATTGTGAATTTAATGACTTTGAATGATAATCTGGAAAAATCCTATGATTGTTGAAATTAAACATCATAATTTTCGAATAAAAAAACTAACAAAAATGGTTTCAAATTGTAAATCTTCTTTTAAATTTCAAGATTTTTGTTTGAAATAACCGATGACATCAAATTGTTTCGAAATTATAAATATTCTTTGAAATCTATATAATTATTTCCTATGAAAATCGTTAGCTTAACCTCCAGTTATTGTACAACTATTTTTGATCTTCTTTGAAATCTATTGATGATTTTTTTACCAAAAATACTGATTTTTAGTTCGAAACACAATTATACCCTAAAATTGTTCAAAAGTTGTGAATATTTTTTTAAATGTTAAAAAAATATATTTCAAAACTAAAAATGACCAATTTCCGAAGAAATACCACAGCATACATAGTCAAAAATTTGTTAAAAGATTCAAAATGTTGTTCAAATTGAAATGATTTTTTGTTTGAAAATACAAATTTTCGATGTAAACAATAACGTAACAATAATTGATGAAATTTTATTTTTTTATTTTTTTATTGTAAAGAGCCTTTCTTAGAATTTAGAATGACGTTTTCTGAATCAAAATTGCATAAAAATTATGACTTGTGGTTTTTTTTCATTAAAATTCTTTATATTGCGATTGACTATTGCATTAATTTAAATCAAGCCTCATTACTCATTACCCTAATTTCAAAATATGAATATTATAATAATAATATAAAATATCTCTTATTTATATTCTATTTTTTTTCTATTTTATTTTCAGTTCATTCGAAAATGATAATAACCAAAATATAGATATTCAACTGAATAAAGAAAAATGAGAATTTTCTGTTAAAAAAACTCTTCCTGCAGTGAAAGTGCAAAGGCTGGAGTAAATTTTTTCATATAAAAAAATGGGTAAACTTGAATATTTTGGCTTGATTTCAATAAATTTATTAGCTATTTGCAATAAAGAGAAATATAAGCAATAAAAAAAAATTGGCAAAAAATGCTGGCAGCAGGAACCGAACCCGGACTCTTCGCTTACAAACTCGGAGCACTACCGCCTGACTAACAACTTTTTTGGATAAAATATTAATTTTTCAATTAATGAAAGTGGAATGGTAAATTATGAACCTAGGGGAAGAAAAAGTGCTACGCCCCCTTGGCGCATACGATATTTTTTATAACAGATGGATTATTTCAGACATCTTTCGAAATACAGTTATGATTGCAGTTCATATCAAATGTTAAATAATGAAGCATGAAATTTATGTTGACTTATTCCAAATTATCAACAATTCAATGAAAAAATTGACGGATTCAATTCAAATATGTCTATAAATTTCCGGTTATTTTCGGTAATTTATGGTAATTTTACCGGTAAATATGGTAAATTTCCATAAATTACCCAACATTCATTTTTAGAAATTTCCATGAATTTCCAGAAATTTATGAAAATTTTCGGTAATTTATAGTAATTTTATCGGTAAATATAGTACCTTACCATAAATTACCCAGTATTCGATTTTAAAAATGTCCATGAATTTCCGGAAATTCATGACAATTTTCGGTAATTTATGGTAATTTTACCAGTAAATATGGTAACTTACCCTTAATAACCCAAAATTCATTTTTAGAAATTTCCATAAATTTCCGGAAATGTATGAAAATTTTTGGTAATTTTTGCTCATTTCACCGGTAAATATGGTAACTTACCATAAATTACCCAATATTCATTTTTAAACATTTCCATAAATTGCCGGAAATTTATGAAAATTTTCAGTGATTCATGCTTATTTTACCGTTAAATATAGTAACTTACCATAAATTACCCAATATTCAATTTTAAAAATTTCCATACATTTTGGGAAATTTATGACAATTTTCGGTAATTTATGGCAATTTTACCGGTAAATGTGGTAATTTACCATACATTAGCAAAAATTCGTTTTCAAAAATGTCCATGAATTTACGGAAATATATGCAAATTTTCGGTAATTTATGCTTATTTTACCGGTACATTTAGTAACTTACCATATATTACCCAATATTCATTTTTTTAAATTTCCGGCAATTCATGAAAATTCATGAAAATATAGTAACTTACCATAACTTAACCAAAATTCATTTTTAGAAATTTCCATAAATTTTCGTAAATTCATGTAAATTTTCGGTCATTTGTGGTAATTTTACAGCTAAATGTGGTAGCTTACCATAAATTATCTAAAATTCATTTTGAACAATTTCCATAAATTTCGGGAAATCTATTAAAATTTTTCGTCATTTATAGTAATTTGACCGGTTAATATGGTAACTTTCCATAAGTTACCCAAAATTCATTTTTTAAAATTTCTGGAAATTCATGAAAATTTTCGGTAATTTATAGTAATTTTACCGGTAAATATAGTACCTTACCATTAATTACCCAATATTCGATTTTAAAAATTTCCATTAATTTCCTGAAGTTTATGAAATTTATTGGTAATTTATGCTAATTGTAACGGTAAATGTGTAAGCTTACCATAAATTACCCGATATTCATTTTTAAAAACTTCCAGAAATTTATGAACATTTTTGGTCATTTATGGTAATTTTGCAGATAAGTGTGGTAGCTTACCATAAATTATATAAAATTTATTTTTTTAAATTTCCATAAATTTTGGGAAATTCATGACAACTTTTGGTAATTAATGGTCATCTTACTGGTAAATATGGTAACTTATCATAAATTAACCAATATTCATTTTTTTAAATTTCCGGAAATTTATGACAATTTTCGGTCATTTATGGTGATTTCACAAGTAAATGTGATAACTTACCATAAATTTCCTAACAGTGTTTACGTTGATTACACTGATAATAGTAAAATGCTAGCTCATAGATGTATAATTTTCATTATTCACCTCTGACGTCACTTTTCAGTCCCTAGGGAGTAAAAAGTACTTTTTATTACCTAGGGAGTAAAAAGTACTTTTAATACCTAGGGAGTAAAAAGTAGAGCTTTAGCCTCGCTAAATTTAAAGAAATTAAAAAAAAATGTCTATTGTGTAATGTATGGAAAGTTACAATATTTACCGGTAAAATTACCATGAATGACCGAAAATTTTCATAAATTTTCGGAAATTTATGGAAACTTAAAAAATGAATATTCGGTAATTTACGTTAAGCTACTATATTTAGCGGTAAAATTATTATAAATTGCCGAAAATTTTCATAAATTTACGGAAATTCATGGAAATTTCTAAAAATGAATTTTGGGTAATTTATGGTAAGTTACCATATTTATCAGAAAAATTACAATAACTTACCAAAAATTTCCATGAATTTCCGCAAATCTATAGACATATTTAAATTGGAACCGACTATTTTTTTATTAAATTTTTGATCATTTGGAATAAGTTAACATAAATGTTATGCGTCTTTATTCAAAGTCTAATATGAACTGAAACCATGACTCTATTTCGAAAAATTTCTGTAATCATTCATTTGATATAAAAAATATCGTATGCGCCAAGGGGGAGAAGCACTTTTTCCCCTAGGTGCATAACATACTGTTTTTGAAATCTTGAAACTTCTTATCAGACATTTAAAAAAAGACTATGAATTTTCCGACAGATGTTCTAGGAATGAAGTTGGATAAAAACTTTGTTCTAGAAGCGTGACATGCTTGCAGTCGTAAACTGAAACATAAAATTTTGAGACGTGACATCCCGGAAAGAGAATTCGTCTCTGATTCGAAAGTGTGAACCAGGCTGAGTAAGTCGGATGCTCCTGGGGCGAAAAGAGGGTAACAAAATTGAAATTGGGTCGTAAGCTTTTACCATACTAAAGCAAAGTTGTCGCATAAATTTTATTACAATGGGTGCATGTATTTTCCTCAAACGAATAATATCGCCTTTGAATGAGGTAAACCGGGTAAGCTGGGAACTGATTAACGAAATTTAGTATATGGACAATGAATAAATTTATTTTTCATTTTCAAACTCTAAGTTTGAAGCAACTTTGTTATCAAATCATAATCTACATTAGCCGTAAATTCACGCGCATGCCGCGCTCGCTCACACTCCTGAATTTTTATTTTCTAATATTGAAAAAACAATCTAAAATTCCATAACAACATATGTAAACAAATTTTTTTCTTGGTACTGAAAATTATTATATTCTTAAGGAACCTGCAATACAATATTATTAATTTTTCACTTTTCGGCATGTTAAAAAAAAAATTAAGTATGAAAGTCCATTGTTTGGAAAAATATTTTTTTTCAGCTTTATTCCTTGAGTATTGTTTATTTATTGAGTATGGTGCTTATTGCACAATTTCATCACATGAAATTGTTAAAACTCTAAATTTAGCTTATCATGATTAATTTAGGTTAACAAATAGAAAATTTGCACCGTTTCATCTCGAAAAATATTCTATGCATCAATTTTCTATTCATTAGCTTAAATTACCTTTAACAAAACTATATGTTGAAATTTAAACATATTCTGAAGTTTATTAAGTCTGAGAAGCTATTTTCATAGATATAAGATTAATAATAATCATTACCTGGAAAAAATAGCTGATGGTTTTCTGTTTGTTTCGTTGAATAGTTATTTATAACAATTCAAAATGTGATGCCTTCACATTATTTTATGATTTAGTAAGTTTCATGAGCTATTGCGATACATATAAGATAAAAAATAATGTTTTTCTGCAAAAAAAAATAAAAATTTTCTATTCGTTAACCTTAATCATTTATGGCGAACGTAAATGTTGACCGTTAATAATGTTTTGCAAAAGAATAAGTCTATTAAGTTATCAGGCTACATATAAGATGCAATTTTTTTTTCGCGAAAAAAGTATGAAAATTTTCCATTTGTTGACCTATATTATTTATGAAAAAGATAAATATTAGGTGTTAATAAATTTCTGAAGTTAATAATTTTATGAATTTTGTCTCCATGATACATCATAATAACAAAGAATTTTTTTCGTGAAAAATGCATGAAAACGTTTATTTTTTTATAAAATTGGTTTATTACACTCATGTTGTACAATACACAAATGGCTTGCCTTTTCTGTATAGTTAGATTGTAATTAAAGTTGATTTCAAATTTATCTATGCTTCAAGAGCTGAGGAAAGAAATATTTTTGTTAAAAATTTCCTTTTTTGGAAATTTGTTTTTACAAAAAAATGGGCTAAGAAGTAAAATAATGAATCATTGCGCTTAGTATTTTTGGTAAGATCTTAATGCTCTTCAATTTAGAAAAAAAAACTTCGAAATCGGTCATTGTTAAAATTCAAAGTTTAAACATTTTTCTAAGAACGTTGAAAATTATATTATCCATAATCAAAAACATTTAAAATTAATAAATCCAAACTTTGAGCATTACAAATTGAACAATGCGGGCCTTCATTTAAAACTTAAGTATTTTCAAATTAGGATATTGAATGTAAGTCATTAAAAATTGATCATTTGAAAATGTTGCGTCAGGCTAATTAAAACTCACTCATTTCGATATGAAGTGAATAATTAATAATTTGAAAATTAATGATATTTATTTCCATGCAAAGGGAACAACTTTATTCTGAAGAAAATTTTATAAGATAAACATTAAAAATATAAAAAATTAAAAAAAATTCATGAATTACAAAGTTTCACGTTTTAAGTTATGAAAATTTTTTAGACAATAATTAATAATTATAAATTGAGAATTTAAACTGTTGGAAATTAAAAAAAATAGATTGAAAGATTTTTCATTAAAAACGTTCCAATTCAAACTATTGTAGATTCTGTAAAATTTTGAAAACTTGAATAATTTTATATTAAAAATGAAATATTTCCTGGTTATCATTTTAAAAATAGGATCAGTTAAAACACAAAGGTATTGAAATTGCCTTATTTTCAATTAAAATCGTTCAACACTGAATAACTTAAAATTCAAAACTTTTATATCTTAATAATTTTCAATTCATAGCTTTCGAAATTTTACAATTTAAAATTGAAAACTAAATTGAATGTTTCAAAGACAAATATCTTGAAATTCCAGAATCTTAAAGTGTCATTTCATTAAAAAATTATAATTCAACATTAAAATTGATTAAACAAATTTTTCTAGATTCCAAAAATAAAATCACTGTCATTTTCATTTTTACAAATGGAAAATTTCCAATCATTAACCTTTCGATTTAATTTTTTTTGCGGGAAACATTAAAAACTGAAAATCTTTTACTCTGGAACGTTGAAACTTAAACGAATTCGACCTTCATTTCAAATGGAAATCGTTTAAAAATTAAAAGGTCTCAATGATACTTTTCAAAATTAAACCATTTAAATTTCAATTGCAACATTAAAACTTATGAGAGAAAAAAAAAATTATCGAGCATTCAACATAAAAATTGAGAACTATAAAATTGTAAAAATGCAAAATTAAAGAAATTTTTCAACTATTTTGATTTTAAACAGCCCATTCTGTAACATTCCAAATTTAAACCGTTTAATTTTTAAACCTTCTTTTAGAATTATTATTTATTCATGAAATTTTGTAATCAACTATTTTTCAATTTAAATAATTCATTTTTTTATATCTTGAACTAAAAATCTGAAAATTTGAAAATATTGCACTGAATGTTAAATATTAGGAAAAATAATACAAAACAAGATTGCTATAGATGATTCTGATATCAGAAATTGCACAATTTAGAGGCTTTCAATTCGAAATTCTTATTTTTTAACTAAGTTTGAAATATTCCATATTTTGAAAGTTTTCAAAATAAAAAATAATTCAATTTTTAATGACTAGTTCTAAAATCTTCTCATTTTCAAGGCTTGAATTTCAGTAATTGCTATCTTAATTTCTTATGTATTTGAATTCATCCTCGATGTATTCAATACAAATTTGTTTGATTACAAAATCTTTAAGTTGAAAATTGTGCAACTATCAAGTCTTTTACTTCGATATTCTACGATTTCAGGAAATTTAAAAAGCCAGACAATTTTGTATAATTCAAATTGAAACCAAACAATTTAGAACATTTGAATCTAAAATTATCAAACTCAAAACTTACTAAAATTGAAACCAAATATTTAAAAATATTTACATCTAAAATTATTGAATTTAAAACTGACTATCGAGGTTTTCAATATGAAATTATTGCTAACTTCGGCTGGAAATTGTAGCATTATTAAATTAGGATCTTGAAACTACGTCATTAAAAATACTTAATTTTCCATGCCATCAGGACACTCTTATGTTAAAAAAAGATGTGAATTTCAGAAAGACAAGAACAGAGTATTATTATATTTTTCAATCCGCTTTTGATGAAACTTCAAATTCATCTGTAAAAGTTTTGAATTTACAAATTAGATAAAAATGCTCGCAATTTAATTTAAAGCTTACGAATATCAAAACCAAGAACTAAAGTTTGCCTCTCATGAATATCCTTTCCTAATTATCTGGCTTTTTATAATCCCCATTTCGTATTAGAAAGCATTCTCCTAAAGGGATATGAGTCAAGGATCAAGGAGACACTTTTCTTGATTAATTATAAATTTATTATATTATCCATTTTGCAAAAAATAGCACCTTTCTCTTTTATAATAAACTTGAATTCTTTCCCTTTTTATAAAAACTAAAACATTGTGCGCGCACTAATTACACTTTCTTTTGAAAAACTGGGTTCATTTTTCAGGAAAATGACGGGATAAATTTTTTATGGATTTTACTGAAAATCTGATTTTATCAGAGAATTTTGTATATGATTTAGAGAAGCTCTCATAATTATAGAGAGAAAAGTTTAGCGAATTCAATGTGAATGACGCGATTGTATTTAAATTTAAATACAATACTTAAAAATTAGCAGATTTTTATCGACTTTTTGAATTTGACTAGAATTTTCTATAAGCAGGGCTGCTTACAGTCACTTTTAGTAATTTTGTTTTCGAATCACTTTTTAGTCATTTTAAAAAATGAAAAGATTACTTCAGTTACTTTTCTTTCAATAAATTAAAACAAATAATGTTCAGGTCTCTACCTATTTCTTAATTTGTTTGAATTCTTTGGAATTCTCTTGCGATGAAAATCGGGTCTCACCACTACTTGCGCCCGCCAGGTATACATCATGGGGTTGTATCTTGGGGTGGGCCTCGGACTCCCCTTTCCGACCTAGTTGTATACCTTGGGGAATGCTCGGATAGCCTTTGACATCTACCGCGAGACTCTAAATCTACACCCTTCCGCCTTGATTGCCGTGGTGTTTTAGCCAAAGACATTGCAGTATGGTGATAGGTTGACAGATACTACACAGATTGAATATAGTGACTACAATATATTTTGGTAACTAAGAATAAATACAACTCCTTATACAGCCTTCGGATGGCAGAATGAATGCACATTAAAAATATTGCCAAAATCAGTAATGCTTTAGAAAAAAAATCATCGCTGCTCCTGACGGCCTGGCGTAGGCCTTTGACGCGTTAAATCTCAAATTAAGATCAAGTGAGATCCGGGTTATTTAGTACTTTCCACAGAGCTACGAGAACAAAACCTAATAATGGCAATAGTGAACCTAGCTTATCAGGATAGACTATTTAAAGCCAGTGATATAACCCAGAGAACAGTCCAGCGCTTGTAAAATTGTTCAACGTCTTGGAAGTCCTAGGTACCGTTCAGTATTCTGGAGGTATTGTCCAGCCGAATACTCAGCAGATTCTGCCTCTTCTTTTTTTTTTCAAATGTTCTTTATCGTTCTTAGATTTTTGTTACATATGTGTGGTATACATTTTTGGTTCCTATCTTAAGCGACTTTACCCGAAAATCGTGTTTGAGTTCTTATTGTAGTTGTGATAAATTTTTATTTCGCTAATTTTGGATCTACAGCTTACAGTTACTTTTTACAGTACAATTTACAGTTATTTCAGCTGTAATAGGCTGCGAAAGAATTAAGTTTTGTGGAAATACGTTCTTTTAATTTTGTAGCCTGTAGCTTTGGGCAGAGGTTTTATTCTTTCCAGGTTTATATATGGGAAGTATTTTTGCCTTTTTCCATTCCACAGGAAAGTAGCCCTGCTTTCAACATGCATTGAATATATGAGTTATTTGTACAATCGCTTTTTAGGTAGATACCTTAGTATAATGTTTTGTATTCCATCTAGTCCAGGGGCTTTCTTTGCTTTTATTTTGCATATAGCTTTTTTAATTTCTTTGGGAGTAGCTAGTTTAATTTCATCTAGGTTCTTTTCAAAGTGAGTAATTTCATTATATTGTGAATTTATTCGATCATTATTTTCAGGTTCTCCCATATTCCCAGTTAGTTTGTGGACATTTTCAAAATCATCAGCAATTTATTTTGCCTTGTCATTATCAGAAAATAGGACTTGATCTTGACCTGTAAGAGGCGGTATGTATCTTTTATTTAGCCCTTTTAAAGATTTAGCCATTTTCCACAGGGAATTATCCTTGGTGGTAAGAGATGCAAGTTTATCTCCCCAGTTGTTGTTTTTATTTTCAGTAATGGAGATTTTTGTTTTGCGATTTGCCAATATTTACAAAGGATTTTAGATAAATATTTCTAGTTTTCTGTAATATTTTTCTTAAAGAATTTCTGTGCTTAATTTGTTGGGTCATATTTTCTGGAAGTTTATTTGTATGTTCAAAGTTTTTTTGGATAGGGATAGAGTCTTTAATTGTATTATTAATTATATTCCTTACATCAACTACGCTTTTATTAATCGAATCAATGCTATCAAGTGTCGAGTTTATTATTATTCTACTGTTAATGAGTTCTTTAAATATTTCCCAGTCAACTTTTCTATAGTTTAAGAATTTAGGAGAATATGGCAATTTTATGTTAATTTGATCATCATTCAGCAAGATTAAGACCGGTTTTTGATCAGAGCAAAGTTCGTCAGGAACATAATTTGATTGCATATTTACAATGTTTTTGTTGATAGTTAGGTCTACAATGCTGGGTCGAGCTTTTGGATTGTAAGGATATAGAGTAAAACTCTCTGGAAATTCTAGGGCAACGAGATTTCGATTCATGTAATTATATATTATCTTTCCATTTTTGTTATTATTGTAGCAGTTCCAGCTGACATGCTTGGCATTAAGATCTCCAGCTACTATAACCTTGCTACTCAGGTTGAGAATGGAATTTAATTCAGTTGTGCTAATGTGACTTTTTGGCGGGGCATATATAGACAAGTTATTTCTTTGGTTGAAGATTCTTCATTTTAGTTAAAAACTCATCTCTTGAGTTGAAAATTGTACTATTTGGTCGAATATTTTTTTTTTCTGAAGATTCTTCATTTGGGTTGAAAAATAATATCTTCGGTTGAAAATTAAACTATTTGGTTGAAACTTAATTTTTTGGTTGAAGATTCTTAATTTTTGTTAAAAAATCACCTCATTACTTAAAGTTGACAAGTTATTTCTTTGGTTGAAGATTCTTCATTTTAGTTAAAAACTCATCTCTTGAGTTGAAAATTGTACTATTTGGATGAATATTTATTTTTTTGGTTGAAGATTCTTCATTTTGGTTGAAAAATAATATCTTAGGTTGAAAATTAAACTATTTGGTTGAAACTTAATTTTTTGGTTGAAGATTCTTAATTTTAGTTAAAAAGTCACCTTATTAGTTAAGGTTGAAACGTTATTTCTTTGGTTGAAGATTCTTCATTTACAAAAAATTATCTCTTACGTGAAAATTGAACTATTTGGTTGATAATTCATGTATTATGTTTAAAATTGGACTTTTCTGGGTAGAAAATCAATCTTCTTATTTAAAAATTCATCTTTTTAGCTGCAAATTGAATTATTTGTTTAGGAATTCATTATTTTGTGTAAAATTGGATCTTTTGGTAGAAAATTGATCTTTTTTTTAGTTGAAAATTCTTTTTTTGTTTGTTATAAAATTGATCTGCTTTGATAGAAATTTCATATTTTTGATTGAAAATTCAACTGTTTGATTAATATTAACCGGTTAATTTTTTAACTAAAAATTAAACTATTCGATTTTTGTTGAAAAAATTATCTTTTTCAGTTGAAAATTCTACTATTTGGTTAAAAGTATAACTAATTTGTTACAAATTAACATTTTCAATTAAAAATGTAACTAATTTGTTGAAAATGAATTTTTTTGTTGAAAATTTACTCTTTCAACTGAAAATTCAACTATTTTAGTTTTTGTAGAAAATCGATCTTTTTTATTTGAAAATTCACCTCTTTTTGGTTGAAGATTTTACTATTTTGTTGAAAATTTGTTCCTTTTTCGATTGAAAATTAATTTTTTAAACTGACAATTGTACAATTGTTATTAATCTGAAAATAAAATATTTTTTGTTTAAAACATCAACTATTACATTTTTCGCTGAAAATTCATCTTTTTTGGTTGAAAATTCGTCTACTTTGTTAAAAGTTGAAACACTTTTTTAAAAATTAATGTTTTTGGTGAAAAATGTAACTTTTTTTTTAAATCCATTGTTTGTTTGATTTGTAAATTAACTTTTATAACTGCCAATTTAACTATTCTAGTTTTGGTAGAAAATTTATCTTTTTATTTAAAAATTTACCTCTTTTTGGTTGAAGATTTTGTTGAGAAAACCTTCTTTTTTTATTTGCAATTTAATTTCGTTAACTCAAAATGGAAAATTTCGATTCTTTGTGGAAAAATAACCTTTTTTAATTAAAAATCAATATTCTTGGTCGAAATTATTAATTCCAATTGTAGTAAAAAATTAATATTTTTTAGTTTATAACTCGTCTTTTTAGTTTAAAAATTCACCTCTTTTGTTCGAAATTTCAACTTTTCTTATTGAAAATCAAACTGATTAAAATTATTCGTTTATGTTTGAGGATTTTACTTTTGTTTTCATGTATTTTTTTATGGTTGCAAAATAATTTTTTTAACTAGAAATCAAACTATTCGATTTTGGTGATTTAAAAAATATTTTTTCGTTAAAAAAATGAAAATTCATGTAATTTGTTAAAAATTTGACTTTTTTGATAGAAAAATAATCTTCTTGAATAAAAATTTATCGTTTTAGCCGACTATTATATTTTTGGTTCAGAATGCATCTTTTTTGGTTTAAAATTTTCTTATTTGGTTGAAAATGAACTTTTTTGTTGAAAATTGAACAATTTGGTTAAATTTGTTGGCTTCATTCAACTATTTTTAATTAAAAATTAAAATATTTTTCTCGTAGAATTATCAGCCATTCTTAAAAGTTAAACTACTTTGTTAAGCAAAAGTTTTTGATTGAAAATGTAACTATTTTTTGAAAATCCTTTTTTTTTTAATTAATTTTTTTTATTTGAAAATCTAACTATTTAAGTTTGTGTAGGAAATTGATCTTAAAAATGCAACTGTTTGATTAAAATTATTCGGCTTTGGTTGAGGATTTTACTATTTCGTTGGAAATTTAATTATTTTCTTGAAATTCGTGTAATTTGTTGAAAATTGGACTTTTTTGGTGGTAAATAATTCTTCTTGGTTAAAAATTCATCTTATTATTTGCAAATTCGTCTTTTTGTGTTAGAAATTTAACTATTTGATAACAAATTTAATATTATTAATTGAAAATTCAACCGTTCTTTTTTTTATTAAAAATTAATTTTTATTAATAAGAAAAATGAATCTTCTTAGTAAAAAATTTATCTTTTTAGCTATAAATTAGACTATTTGTTTTAAAATTCATGTTTTTGTTAAAAATTTGACTATTTTGTTTGAAATTTACTTTTTTTGGTTAAAAATGAACTTTTTTAACTGAATATTTAACTACTCCACTTTTGGTAGAAAACTATCTTTTTTTCTGATTAAAAATTCTTATGTTTGGTTTTAAAATTCATCTCCTATGGTAGAAATTTAATCTTTTTGGTTAAAAGTGCAACTGTTTTATTAAAATTATTCTGCTTTGATTGAAGATTTGACTATTTTGTTAAAAATTGGTTCTTTCACGGTTGAAAATTATTTGTTTTTTACTGAAAATTCAACTATTTAATTTTTTGCGAATGAAATAATCTTTTTTAGTTGAAAATTCAACTTTTTGGTTGAAAATTAAAGTGTTTGGTTAAAAAATCATATATTTTATTGAAAATTTGACTATTTGTTAAAAAATTCAATTATTAATTAAAAATTTAACCTTTCCATATGAGAGTAAACTATTTTGTAGAAAATTCAACAATTTGGTTGAAATTTTGTTTTCTTCTTGATTAAAAAATCTTACGTGGTTGAAAAGTCAACTTTTTTGGTAGAAATTTCATTTTTTTTGGTAAAAAATGCAACGTTTTGCTTGAAAATTAATTTGTTTTGGTTTAAGATTTAATTATTTTGTTGAAAATTTAACTATTTTTTTTAAATTCGTTTTTTTTTTGCTGAAAATTACCTTTTTTAACTGAAAATGTATCTATTTCAATTTTGGTAGAAAATGAATGTTTTTGAACTGAAAATTTCACTATTTGATTTTTGGTGAATAAAATAATCTTTCTTAGTTAAAAATTCAAGTATTTGGTTATAAATTTTCCTTTTTTGGTAGAAGATTAATAACTATTTTTTGAAATTTTTTTTTCATTAAAGTTACTTTTTTTCTTTTAAACTGAAAATTCAACTATTTCAGTTTTGGTAGAAATTTTTTTTTTTTTTAGTTGAAAATTCACGTCTTTTTGGTAGAAAATTCATCTAATTGTTCAAAAGTATAACCAATTTGTTACAATTTAACATTTTTAGTTAAAAATGTAACTAATTTGTTGAAAATAAATTTTTTTTTTTGAACATTTACTCTTTCAACTGAAAATTCAACTATTTCATCTTTGGTAGAAAATTTTTTTTTTTAGTTGAAAACTCAACTCTTTTTGGTTGAAGATTTTACTATTTTCTGGAAAATTTGTTCCCTTATCGATTGAAAATTAATTTTTTTAACTAACAATTGAACTGCTCGATTTCTGGCGAAGAAAAGAATTTTTTTTTAGTTGAAAATTAAATTATTTTGTTGAAATTCATGTATTTTATTGAGAATTCAAACATTAAATTTTTTGAAAATCAATCTTTTTGGTTAAAAATAAACTTTTTCAACTACGAATTTAACTATTCTACTTTGAGTAGAAAATTGATCTTTTTTTAGTTGAAAATTCTTCTTTTTGGTTTTAAAATTGATCTGCTTTTATATAACTTTCATCTTTTTGGTTGAAAATTCATCTATTTGTTTAAAAGTATAACTAATTTGTTACAATTTAACATTTTTAGTTAAAAATGTAACTAATTTGTTGAAAATGAATTTTTTTTGTTGAAAATTTACTCATTCAACCGAAAATTCAACTATTTCAATTTTGATAGAAAATTTTTTTTTTCTTAGTTGAAAATTCACCTCTTTTTGGTTGAAGATTTTATTATTTTGTTGAAAATTTGTTCCTTTTTCGATTGAAAATTAATTGTTTTAACTGACAATTGAACTGCTCGATTTCTGGTAAAGAAAATAACTTTTTTTTAGTTGAAAATTAAATTATTTTGTTGAAAGTCATGTATTTTATCGAAAATTCAAAAATTTAATTTTTTTGGTTGAAAATGCAACGGTTTGCTTGAAAATTAATTTGTTTTGGTTGAAGATTTAATTATTTGGTTGAAAATTGGTCTTTTTTGGTTGAGATTTCCACTACTGTTGAGGATTTCCCTTTTTTTTTTAATTTGTTCTTTTTTTGAATGAAAATTGATTTATTTTTTAACTGAAAATTGAATCGCTTGGTTAAAAGTCGAACTTATTTGTGGAAAATTAATGCTTTTGATTGAAGATTCATTTCCTTGGTTGAAAATGTAATTATTTTTTTAAAATTATTTTTTTTGTTGCTGAAAATTAATTTTTTTAACTGGAAATTAAACTATTCCAATTTTGGTAGAAAATTAATGTTTTTGGTTGAAAATTAAGTTTTTTGATTGAAAATCTAACTGTTTTGTTGATATTGTTTTTTTTTTGCTGAAAATTAACTTTGAAAACTAATCTCTTCTGGTCGTAATTTCATCTTTTTTTATTAAAAATACAACTGTTTATTTAAAATAATCGGTTTTGGTAGAGGATTTCACTATTTTTTTAAACCTTGTTCTTTTTTCGGTTGAAAATTATTATTTTTTTTAATTTCAATTTTAACTGCTCGATTAAAAAATAATTTTTTCTAGTTGAAACTTCAAGTATTTGGTTGAAAAATCTTGTATTTTGTTGAAAATTTGACTTTTTTGGTAGAAAATTAATCTCCTTGGTTGAGAATTTATCTACTTGGTTAAAAGTTATATTACTTTGTTAAAAAAAAAAGATTTTGATTGAAAATGTAACTATTTTTTGAAAATTCGTTTTTTTGATTCAAAATTACTTTTTTTTAAATCTGAAAATGCAACTATTTCAGTTTTGTTGAAAATTTGTTCTTTTTCTTTTGGTTTTTTTTTTTACTGAAAATTCAATAATTCGATTTTTCGCAAATAAAATAATCTTTTTTAGTTGACAATTCAACATTTTGTCTGAAAATTAAAGTATTTGGTTAAAAATTTATGTATTTTATTGAAAATTTGACTATTGGATAGGAAATTCAATTATTAATCGAAAATTTAAAAATTTTGTTTTCTTCTTGATTGAAAAATCTTTCTTGGTTAAAAATTAATTTTTTTTCTTGAAGATTAAAATTATTTGGTCGAAAATTGGTCTTTTGTAGTTGAACTCAACTATTTTTAATTTAAAATGTAATATTTCTTTGGTTGAACTGTATCAAATTGTTCCTTTAAAATTAATTTTTGTTGTTGAAAATTTCTGTTAAAAAATTAATCCTTTGAGTGGAAAATTGAACTTGAACTTGAAATCAGGTTAACATTAATTAATTTAATAATAAATGACTGAACCGTTAACCGTAGAAATGATTCGACTTGTTTAACCATTTAACCGGTCACGCAAATCCGCTACTCGAAAAAAACAATTTTTTTTTTTTCGACTCACCAATTTGGCGATCCATTTTCGCTCCTCGATTTCGGTTCCTCGAAAAAGCATCCCTCACAGTCTCAGACTGAGGGTGGAAATAAAAAAATGTAGGTCTCCTACGCGCTACGCGGCTTGAGCGCGCGGATTTGGGCGGAGCCCGTTTATTGACTCGCTCTGGCGGCGCATGCGCACTCTCCGCCTCACCAACTGCCCTTCACATTCGAGGCGTCGCTGCCGACAATTTCGTTTCGATCGGTCGACTCCGCCGCTCTCGAGTGCATCGCGAAAAAACGCATTTTCCATCCCCAAAGACCAAACCCCTGCAAAATCACCCTCTCTCACAAGTGCTAATTCCCAATCGCCGATCGCGCGCGCTTGCCGATTTTTTCAAATTTCGCGCGCTCCAGACCGGCGGAACGCTTCGCGATCCGCAACTCAGCAAAGCTCCGAGCGTCACGTTTAATGCCCGACAGTGGCTGGAAAATTTATCAATACCAGCGCACCTAGTCGACAGGGTCGCTTCGAGAGTCCGCGCTCCCACGAAAAGCGCTAAAACCCCGAGAAAGGACAGAACATGTGAGTTTTTGGATTTTTTCAAAATTTTCATTTTCTAGAAAATATTTGGAAAATTTGCTAATTTTTCCAACTTTTACGGTACTGTATTGGTTTCCGACTCTGCTATCGACGTTTGTCGCTTTTTGACGTGTTCTGCTTTTTGAGATGTTCTGCTTCACGGCGGACCTCGATTATTCCCAATTTTTGAAAAAAATTTTCAAGTGATTTTTGAAAAGGGGGTTTTTTTGGTGAATTTAGGGAAAAATTGGAGGGTGACGTTTTCTTATTTTAGGCGGAAACATCGATTGGGGAAGGTGGTGTTCGGATTGGGGCACGTCTATAGCGTGCATTTTCCCACTTCCCACGAGATTATCGACATCGTTGATGGAATGTGACATTTTTTGATTTTGTGTGGGTGTTTCTGGAAATTCTGTTTTTTGGATTTTCTGAAAGTGCAAATTGAAAATTGACTTTTTTTATGAGAAAATGATCTTTTTTATATTTTTAAACAAGTATTCGGAGGTGATTATGTGTGTTTCTTTTGTGAAGAACTTGACTTTGTTTAAACATTTTTACTAGTTTTAACTGAAAAAGATGATTTTTATATGTAAAATAATTAATTTTTTAATAAAATAATTCATTTTTATCTGAAATGATGAATTTTCAACTAAAAATATAATTTTTTATGGAAGTAGTTAAACAAGAAACCAAGTTGTGGAATTTTCAACTTAAAAATAGGATTATTTTTTCAAGAATGGAATAGTTAAGTTTCAACCAAAGAATTAATTTTCAACGAAAAATATATTTCTACTAAAGGAATTATTAATTTTAAATAAAAAAAATAGTTGAATTCAACTACATAAGTCCAAATTTATGCAAAAAAGTCCAATTTTTCATAAAATACATGAATTTTCAACCAAAGAGTTAAATTTTCAACTAAAATTTTCAATTTTCGACTAAAAAAGATCTTTTTTTTCACTAAAAATCTAGTAGTTCAATTATAAGTTTAAAAAGTTAATTTTCAATCAAAAAAAGAACAAACTTTCAATCAAACCGTTGCATTTTTAACGAAAAAATATTTTATTTTTACCCAAATAATTGTATTTTTAACCAAGAAAGATTTTTCAATCAGGAAAAAAAATTTCAGCTAAATTATTAAATTTTCTACAAAAAGGTTACATTTTTAATCAATAATTAAATTTTCTAGTGAATGGTCAAATTTTCAATAATATAAATGAATTCTCTACCTAAAAGTTTAATTTTTAACCAAAAAGTTGAGTTTTCAAGTAAAAAAGATTATTTTATTCGCCAAAAATAGAATAGTTCCATTTTTAGTTAAAAAAATGTATTTTTAACCAAAAAAAGAATAATTTTAATTGATGTTGAATTTTCAAAGGTAAAAAGACGAATTTTCAACTTAAAAAAATTATTTTTCAATCGAACAATTAAGATTGAAGTAAGAAAAAAATTATTTTCAACCATAAAAAGAACAAGGTTTCAACAAAATAGTAAAATCCTGTACCAAAACCGATTATTTAAATTAAATAGTAGCATTTTTAATGAAAAAGATTAAATTACGACCAAAAGAGATTAGTTTTCAGTTAATTTAAAAAAAAAAACAATTATCAACAATCAAAAAAATTAATTTTCAACCAAAAACATTCATTTTCTACGAAAACAGGAATAGTTAAATTTTCAATTAAAAAAGGTAATTTTCAGCAAAAAAAAAACGAATTTTGAAAAAAATAGTTACATTTTCAACCAAGGAAATAAATCTTCAATCAAAAGCATTAATTTTCAACAAATTAGATCGACTTTTAACTGAGCGATTCAATTATCAGTTGAAAAAAAATGTCATTCAAAAAAAGTACAGATTTAAAAAAAAAGAAAATCCTCAACAGTAGTGAAAAGCTCAACCAAAGAAGACCAATTTTCAACCAAATAATTAAATCTTAAACCAAAAAAAATTAATTTTCAAGCAAAAAGTTGCATTTTTTTTATCAAAAAGATGATATTTCTGCCACAAAAGTTAACTTTTCAAGGAAGAAATATTTTTTAATTAAGAAGAAACCAAAATTTTAGCCAAATTGTTGAATTTTTCACAAAACAGTTCACTTTTATACAAAAAGGTTAAATTTTTAATTAATAATTGAATTTCCTATCAAGTAGTCAAATTTTCAATAAAATAGATGAATTTTTAACCAAATACTTTAATTTTCAACCAAAAAGTTGAATTTTCAACTAAAAAAGATAATTTTATTCGCGAAAAATCAAATAGTTGAATTTTCAGTAAGAAAAAAATAATTTTCAATTGTAAAAGAACCAATTTTTAACAAAATAGTCAAATCTTCAATCAAAACAGAATAATTTTAATCAAACAGTTGCACTTTTGACCAAAAAGATGAATTTTTAGCGAAAAAGACAAATTTTTAATCCAAAAAGATAATTTTTCGACCAAAAATGAAATAGTTAAATTTTTAGTTTAAAAAAAAAAGTAATTTTAATAAAAAAACGAATTTTCAAAAAATATTGATTAATCTCCTACCAAAAAAGGAAAATTTATAACCAAATACTTGAATTTTTAACTGAAAAAGAATATTTTATTCACCAAAAATCGAATAGTTAAATTTTCAACTAAAAAGTTAAATTTTCGACTGAAAAAGATACTTTTTTCACCAAAAATCTAGTAGTTCAATTGTAAGTTTGAAAAGTTAATTTTCAACCAAAAAAAGAACAAACTTTCAATCAAACCGTTGCATTTTCAACGAAAAAAAATTTATTTTTACAAAAATAATTGCATTTTCAACTAAGAAAGATTTTTCAATCAAGAAGATAATAAAATTTCAGCCAAATTGTTAAATTTTCAACAAAACAATTCACTTTTCCACAAAACGGTTAAATTTCTAATCAATAATTACATTTTCTGAAAAATAGTGAAATTTTCAATAAAATATACAAATTTTCAACTAAATGGTTTAATTTTCAACCAAAAAAGATTATTTTATTCGCCAAAAATCAAATAGATCCATTTTTAGTTGAAAAAAATTAATTTTCAACCGAAAAAAGAACAATTTTGAATGATGCTGAATTCTCCAAGGAAAAATACGAATTTTCAACTAAAAAAAGATCAATTTTCTACCAAAACTGAAATAATTGAATTTTCAGTTAAAAAAGTCATTTTAAACCAAAAAAACGAATTTCCAAAAAATAGTTACATTTTCAATCAAAAACTTTCTTTTTTAACAAAATAGTATAACTTTTAACCAAGTAGATAAATTTTCAACCAAGGAGATTAATTTTCTACTAAAAAAGTCCAATTTCTAACAAAATACATAATTTTTTAACCAAATACTTGAATTTTTAACTAAAAAACATGATTTTTTAATCGAAAATCAAACAGCTTAAATTTCAGTTCAAAAATTCAATTTTCAACCAAAAAAAGAAAAAAATTCAAACAAATAGTAAAAGCCTCAACCAAAATCGATAATTTTTATCAGAAAGTTGCATTTTTAACAAAAAAAAAAGATGAAACTATGATTAAAAGAAATTAATTTTCTACCAAAACTGGAATAGTTTAATTTTCAGTTAAAAAAGATAATTTTCAGCGAAAAAAAATTAATTTTCAAAAAATAGATACATTTTCAACCAAGGAAATTAATATTCAATCAAAATCATTAATTTTCAACAAATTAGTTCGACTTTTAACCATGAATTTCAGTTTTCTTTAAAAAAAATTAGTTTTTTTTTTAAAAAAGAACAAATTTGAAAAAAATAGTGAAATCCTCAACAGTAGTGGAAAGCTCAACTTAAAAAGAGTAATTTTTAACGAAAAATGAAATTGTTTGATTTTCAATTTTTAATGGAAAACAGTTTAATTCTACCAAAAAAGGATGAATTTTCTGCCAAATAATTGAATCCTTATCCAAAAAAGATTAATTTTCAAACAAATTGTTACATTTTTTACCAAAAAAGATTAAATTTCTACCAAAATAGTCAACTTTTCTAAAAAACGGTTAAATTTTTAATCAATAATCAAATTTTCTATCAAATAGTCAAATTTCCAATAAAATACAATTAATTTTCAACTCAATAGTTGAATTTTCAACAAAAAGTTGAATTTTCATGTAAAAAAGATTATTTTAATCGCCAAAAATCAAATAGATCAATTTTCAATTGAAAAAATTAATTTTCAACTGAAAAAAATGACAAATTTTCATTTAAAAAGGCGAATTTTTAACTAAAAAAGATAAACCTTTGACAGAAACTAAAATAGATAAATTTTCATTTGAAAACTTTAATTTTCAACCAATAAAATCAATTACCAACGAAAAAGTTAGATTTTCAAACAAAAAAAAAATGAATTTTCAACAAAAAAAAATTTTTTTAAACAAAAAGTACAATTGTAAACTGAAAAAAAAATTTCCAACAAAACATCTAATAGTTGATGTTTCAACCAAAAAATATTTCAATTCTAGATCAATAATAATTGAATTTAACAAAAAGAAAAACGCGTTTTCAACAAAATAGTAGAATTTTCAACTACAATGATGAATTTTTAAACCAAAAAATATAAATTTTTAACAAAAAATTTAATAGTTAAATTGTCAGTTAAAAAAGTGTATTTCTAACCAAAAAAATCAATTATCAACTAAAAAGTTAGATTTTCAAACAAAAAAAAAAGAATTTTCCAACCAAAAAAAAAATCAATTTTTAACAAAAAATCTAATACTTAAATTTTCAGTTAATAAAGTTCATTTTGAACTAAAAAAAATCAATTATCAACGAAAAAGTTAGATTTTTAAACCAAAAAATGAATTTTCAACGAAAAAATAAATTTTCAACCAAAATGTTAAATTGTAGACAAAAAAAAATTTTCAACAAAAAAATCTAACTTTTGATGTTTCAACCAAAAAATATTATTTTCTATGAAATAATTCAATTTTTAACACAAAAAGACGAATTTGCAACTAATAATATGAATTTTTAACCAACCATAATTATTTTCGACCAAAAGAGACCAATTTTCAAAAAAATAATTGTATTTTCAACTAAAAAAGATTTTATTCCACCAAACATCAAGTAGTTTAATTGTCAATTCAAAAAATTAATTTTTAAACCAAAAAGAAGTTAAATTTCGATTAAAAAAGTTGATATCCAACAACAACAAAAAAACGAATTTTCAACGAAATAGTTACATTAAAAAAAAAAATCCTTAACTAAAATAATTATTTTTTAACAAAATCGTTCATCTTTTAACCAAATAGTCGAATTTTCAACTTTAAACCACGTAGTTGAAATTTCAACTAAAAAAGATAACTTTTCAACCAAAAAGATCAATTTTTAAAAAAAGAATGAAATTTTCAACTGAAGAGATGAATTTAATCCAAAATAATGAATCTTCAACCAAACAAACAAAAAATAAAAATAAAAATTTAACAAAGTAGTTGAACATTCAACCAAGTAGTTAAATTTTTAACAAAAGATCGAATAGTTAAATTTTCAGTAGAAAAAATTAACTTTCAGACAAAATTATTTTTATTTTATATTATAAATCATCAACCGAAAAAGTTATATTTTAACAAATTAGTTGAAATTTAATCCAAGTAGTTGAAATTTCAAATAAAAAAGATCAATTTTCCACCAAAATGATTAATATTCAATAAAATAATTAAATTTTCAATTAAAGAGATGAATTTTGAATTTTAATTAAATAGTTTAAATTTAAACCAATTATTTGAAATGTCTACGAAAAAAATAGCAATTTTCGACCAAAAAGATTAATTTTCTGTAAAATTGTTAAATTTAAATAACCAAAAAATAAGAATTTTTGACTAAACAGTTATATTTTCAACTAAAAACAATAACTTTTTAATAAAATTGTTCATGAATTTTCTACCAAACAATATTTTTCAGTCAAAAAAGAAAAAAACTTTCAACCAAATTGTTAAATTTTTAACAAAAAAGTTAATTTTTAACCAAATAGTTGAATTTGCAACTCAAAAAGACGAATTTTCATAAAAAAATTAAAATTGTCAACCAAAAAGGAAACTTTTTTCACAAAATTGTTGCATTTTCATCAAAATAAATAAATTTTCAACCAAATAATAAAATTGTTAACTAAAAAAGATGATTCTTAACCAAAATGATAAACAATTATAGAACCAATTTTTCAAGATAGTTAAAAATCGGTAAAATCTTATCTATGACATATTCTGTTATGTTTAATTTAAAAAAAAATAATTTTCGAATTGACAAATATAAATCAAACCATTGTATTTTTGTTTAAAATCACCAATTTAAGGTAAAAAACAGTAACATAAAAAAACAACAAAATTCTTCAGGATTGTAAATTTTCTTTTAAACCTAATTTTATTAATAGCCAATTTACGGTGAAAAACGTTAACATACATAACCTCAAATTGTTCAAATTTTCAAAACTGTTAGCTTAACCTACTACTGCACACAATTTTTTTATCTTCGAAATCTGATAATTTTTTCAAATTAAAACTACAAATTTTCGACGAAAAACACTAACTTAAATATAATAAAAAATTATTTAAGATTCCAAATATACTTTTAAACCTATTTTTTTATGTTGTCAATCTGCTTTAAAATCTAATTATTTGTCAATAAAAATTTCCATATCCGACCAAAAACATGAACATATATTAACAACAAATTATTTAAGATCGTACATTTTTTTTAAAACTAATATATTTTTTTTAAACCAATTTCCGGTGAAAAATATTAACATAACCTAAAATTGTTTCAAAATGATGATGTTTCTTTGGAATCTAAGGATTGTTTAATAAAAATGTCAATTTCCGACGAAAAAGCTAACATAACAAAAAATTATTTAAGATTTTTAATCTTCTTTTAAACCTAATTTTTATTTAAATAACCGATTTCTGATGAAAAATTGTAACATAACCTTAAATTGTTTATTAATTGTAAATCTGCTTTTAAATCTATATCGACATTTCCGGTGAATTATAAATATTCTTCGAAATCTAATAATTGCTGTTAAAAATAACCGATTTCCGATTAAAAAAGTTAACACAACCTGAAATTGTAAAAAATATGAAGCTTTAAAATCCAATAATTTTTGTTTATAAATGTCAAGTTTCGGTAGAAAAAATCGCTAACAAAATGAAAAAACGTACATTGTTGAAAAATTTTAATCTTTGAGATATAATAATTTTAATTAAAAATACCTGTTTTCGGTCTGAAAAGCTAACATAACCTAAAATTGTTGAAAATTGGGAATCTTGATGATGTTTTTTATTTTTAAATTTTTATTTATTTATTCGGCGGACAATTTGAAAGTTTTAACTTTAAAATTTTTTTTTAAACTTCTAAATGAAATTACCAATTCATGAAAATCTAACATTTTTATATGAACAAACAAAAAAGCAATATGTTCTCAAAATTAATTAAAAAGTTGAACTACTTTGTTGAAAATGAACTTTTTTCGGAACATTTATTATTTTAGTTGAAAGTTCATCTCTTGGGTTCAAACTTGAATTATTTTGTTCAATTTTTTTTTCTGGTTAAAAATGATTTTTTTTAACAGAATATCGAAAATTTCACGGTTTTGTTGAAAATTCGACTTTTTGGGTGAAAAATTCAAAAGCGTGGTTTAAATATTTTTCTTTCTTGACTAAAACCTTTCAGAATCTTAAAAAAAACTTCAACATTTTATTTCGAAATCTTCAAAAATAAATTTTTTTTTCAAGTTTTTTGAACTCTTTTCAAATTTTGAATTATTTTTTAAATTTCTTAAAAACTTCTAAATATATTTTTAAATGATTCGAATTTTTCCATAAAACCGTGAAAAAATTCTGCAAAATAACAAAATTTTCTGAAAATCTTCCAAGTTTTTTTTTTACAATTTTGGATATCTTTTGAAATATTCTTAATTACTCTCTTAAAATAAAATTTGAAAAATAAACAATTATTTTAAAATTTCTCAGAAATGTTAAGAAAATTTTTTTATTCTCTTGAAACCCATGGAAATTCTGAAAAAGCTACTTTTTTTAATTTGTTGAAATTTGAAAAGTTAGAAATTTTAAATTAATTTTGTATTTTTTCTAAACTTTGGAAATATTTTAAGATGTTTTGAAATATTTAAAAATATTATATTAAAATTAATTTTTGAAGATAAAGAATTACTTTTAATATATATCTTCTCGAATTTTAAATTATTATTTACTATGATTTATTTGTATTGATATATTTTTGAGAATATTGAAAATTTATTAAAAATTTGAAAAAATTTCAAGGAATTTCAAACAAAATGTAGATTTTTCAAGATTTTAAAATAAAATTTTGAATTATTTCTCAAGATCTCATGGAAAATTAAATTTTTTTTTTTTATATTCATAAATTAATTTTAAGAAAATATTTAAAAAGATATTAAAACATTTTAAATGATATCCTAATATTTCGAAAAAGGATGTCGAAGATTTTCGAACCAAATTTTTTTATTTTGCAAGATTACAAAATGTTAGAAGAAATTCGAATCATTTTGAAAGAAAATTAGAAGTTTTAAAAAAATGTCGAAAGTAATTTAAAATATGAAAGGATATATATTAAAAGTGATTCTTTATGATTAAAAATTAATTTTAGGAGAATACAAAATTTAACTATTTTGTTGAAAATTTAATTGTTTGGTTGAAAATTAACTTTTTTGTTAATAAGTCATTATTTTTGTTTCAAAATTCAAGATTTTGAAAATTCGTCTTCTTGAGTTGAAAATTCATTTCTCTTGTTAAGTAATTCAACAATTTGGTTGAAAATTTAACGGTTTCGTTAAAAATGAACTTTTTTTGTTTCAGAAACATAATTTTTAGTTGAAAAATCAACTGTTTGATTGAAAATAAATTTTTTTTTATTGAAAATCATTTTTTCGAATTAAAAATTCAACATATTGTTTGAAAATTCGTCTTTTTGGTTCTAAAATTCATCTCGTTTGGTAAAAATTCGTCATTTTTGGTTGAGGATTCAAATTTTTTTAGAAAATTTGTCCTTTTTGGATGAATATTAACTATTATTAATATAAAATAAAAATATTTTTGAATTAATAAATATTGAATAACACTAATTTTGAGAAAAAGAGTAAAAAATTGATGAAGAAGGCTCAAAAGACATATTTTAAGACATATATTTAAGACATATATTTTAAGACGCAATTCCCCAGAATTATCTTCGAAATTTTTGAATTTTCAACCCAAAGCGACGATAAAAACAGGTATGACTATTTAACGAAAAAATTTCATTTTCAACTAAATAGTTTAATTATTTATAAAAAAAATAGTTGATTTTTAATTAAAAGAGACGAATATTCAGAGAGTTGAATTTTTAACCAAAAATTATGTCTTCTCAGCCAAAAATTTAATCTTAAACGAAATAGTTAAATTTTTAATCAAAAAATGGAATTTTCTACCAAACTGTTGAAATTTTTAGTTAAAAAGACGAAATTTTCACAAAACAGTTAAATTTTTAACGCGAAAATATGACTTTCACAAAAAGGTCAATTTTCAACCAAATAGTTGAATTTTCAACCCAAAAAGACGAGTTTTCAATCAAAAAGTTAAATTTTCAATACAAAATTATGACTTTTTACAAAAAAGATTGTTTTTAATCAAATAGTTAAATTTCTAATCCAATAGTTGTCTTTTTCTAAAAAACTATTGAATTTTCAATCCAAACAGAATTTTTTTTAAACAATTGAATTTTCTACCAATTTGTGGAAATACAAGCCAAGAAGAAGAATTTTGGACCGGAAAATAGGAATTTTTAACAAAAAATTAAATTTCTAATCAAATAGTTGAATTTTCAACCAAAAAAGAAAAATTTTCAAAAAACTGTTGTGTTTTTATCCAAAACGGATGGCTTTTTAGCAAAAATATAATTTTAAACGAAATAGTTGAATTTCTAACAAAATTTTGAAATTTCAAGACTGATATTAGAGTTTTTTTACAAAAAAGTTGAATTTTTCACCCGAAAATATGAATTTTCACCAAGAAAGTAAATTTTCAACCGAATTGTTTAAATTTCACAAAAAATGCCTTCTTAACAAAAAAGATCATTTCAAACAAAATAATTGAATTTTATACCAAACTTAGGAAATTTCAAGCCATTTTAATTCGAAATAATTCAATTTTGAGATTCTTCAATTTAAAAAAATGTTTAATTTTTAGCACTTCGACTTAGAAGTCACACAATATTATTAAACTCCTTTTGTAATTAAATTGCCCACGTTTTCAGTTGTAAATGATTAATTATTGTTTAAAAAAGGTATAAAACATAATATTGAAAAATTGTTTTAATAGCGGATTTTTAAATTGTTTATATGATTCAAAGTCAACAGATTTCTGGCAAGAAAGTTTGCTGATGCTTATCGAGTATATGTTTTTTTCTCAACCGGGAGAAATCACGAATATTACCCGGGAGAACCGGGAGAAAGCCGGGAGACAAAAATTGAAAAAATAGTGGCAACCCTGATTATTGCTAATTTTTTTGCGTACAGTTTTCGATAACAAACAATAATATAAAATCGTTTTTTAGCAAACTTTATTTTTGATCCAGTTAGAATTTTTTTAAATATCAACAAAAATATTATATTTTTTGGATTATGATAATGGAATAATTATTTTATATTTTAAAAAATGCCTTCCACGTATCTTTTCTAGTTTCATTTACAGAAACTTTACAACTTTTAATTATTCTAATTTTGAATTTTTTTTACTATTTTGAAGTGGCCTAAAGACGAGGTAAAAAAATGTTCACATTAAAAAAAATTAGTGGTGAGTTTACTTTTGAAAACATGGTCTAACTTGATCAAAATTATTTGTTCTAAATATGATTCTATATTATTATTTGTCATCGTACACTGCACACAAAAAATTCGCAGTAACTTTTGAACACATAGACAACATAAACTAAAGAGGGTATTGGCCAAAAGTGATTACTAATTTTTTTTTTATTTTGAGGTTATTTAAAAGTATTTCAAAATTAAGTAATGGGAATATCGATTATTTTTCTTCTGACAACTAACTACACTCAATGAAAATAAATTTTATAGTACCAAATAACAAGGTTATCGATAAAAATTATTATTGTAAAGTATATTTTTACTTGGGAATATCCTATAAATCAAGTGTTTTACAGGTAGGAAGTAAATTTTTTTATTCATATTTTCTTCCAAAACTTACCTCCGAAATATGGTTCTTCTAATAATAAACGCGTGTTATCGGATGACACCGAATTGTTGTACGATCTTTTTCGGGCTTCTAAATTGGTTATTTTGGACAAATAAAGACATTATTACGTGTAATTAATTTTCACGTCTTGAAGTATATGCAATAATCTTCAATTGTTAATCACTTCAAGTAGGGAAATTAAACTCTTAAATATACAATTAATGAAAAACTGCTTTTTACCGGATGATACAAAAAATCGAGGACATTTAAAAAGTGTTTGATACTTTGTAATTAACTAATTATAATGAGAACCAAAAAACAAGGTTTAGTTTCGAATTTTGCAATTAATTCTGTATTTGTACGTGTATTAATAATATAATCTTGAGCTTCCTTTTAAAAGATATCGAATTTAATTCGATACCGAGTAACATAATTAATAATAATAATTAATAATTGGGAAAAATGTATTAGTGTAAAAAAACTTAGGCTTATCAATAAAACTCTTTAATTAAAACAACTATTTTTCCAAACACAAGCGTATAATATTCCAGGGACATGATATTGTCAACTGTCTGATTTTCACCCAATCATGTACAAGTATCTATGTATAAAAAACGAAAGTTTCAGTATGTAAAGTAAAATCTTTGAATAAGTTAACTTTTACACAATATGAATATTTGATTAAAAAACGAAAAATTATAAAATAAATAAACTTGACGTTTAAAAAATAATTTGGACAATTATTTTATATTTTTTTGTCTCCTTGAAAGTTGGTGTTCTTAGAAAAATAATATACAGCTGCATAAAATGGTAGTTTAATTAAAAAACTTAAATGAAAATATGTTTACTTTCGCTTTCTAAAGTCTCTAAAAATTTTCAGTCACCACAATGGAGGACTACACTCCCGTCGACGAAGATTTCCCCGGTCGTCTACTCCATCAAGCTACTCTTTGGGACAATGCCGAGCTTCTAGAGGATCTCCTTGGAGGCGAACACGCTCAGTACATAAACAGTCAAGATTCGTGGGGTCGAACAGCGTTGCATGCCGCAGCTATAACAGAAAATTCACGATGTCTAGGAGTCCTCTTGTCTGCAGGTGCCAATCCAAACATAGCCTGCGGTCCTCGAGGTCAGTATAGAACTCCTCTGCATATTAGCGCGGAGCATGGACACAGTTCCAATATCGAGAAGCTTCTCGAGTTCAAAGTGGACTTGGGTGTTTGCGACAAGAACGGCTTCACGCCTTTGGATATTTCTGAGAATAGTGAGCATCTCAGGTGTTCCGCTTTGTTAAGAGAAGCCGAGGAGAAATACGAACTCGAAAGAATAGCGACTCACGCTTCCTTAAGAGCAGCGTGTTTGCAAGGAGATGCGTCAGCAGCTAAAAACATAATCCAGGGTCAATCCAGCGATTTAGAAAACGTCGTCAACTTAGCACCAAATGGTGCAAATACTTTGCTTTTTATTACGTGCGAAATGGGTCACAAGGAGATTGTTCGGGTACTTTTGGACCACGGTGCGGACTGCAGGATACATCCCGTCACCAAATACTGCCCTTTGTATATAGCTTGTTATAACGGTAAACTAGAAATAGTCGAACTTATTCTGCGTCAGTTTCCAAAACAAGTTCAATCCTTGACTGTCGAAAAGTGGCTGCCAATTCACGCGGCTGTGATCAATGGCCACCACTCTGTCGTTGATCTCCTGCTCAAGTTCGAATATCCCCAGAATTTATATCAGAGGTATAAAGATCCCTCTGGAGAATTCGAATATGAAATGCCGTTTGATATCAATACGCAAGACGTCACTGGTCAGAATATTCTTTATATCTCGAGTATGTTAGGGAATTTTAAAATCGTGGAAACTCTTTTAAATTACAAAGTAAAAGCACGAAAGATTAAAGAAGAGGAAGTGGGAAGTACGACACCGGTGCCGATGTCGAAGCGACGAATATCGAGCGGAATTCAGAGACTCATGTCGAGCTTAAACTTTAGGAGTAAGTCGTCCGAGAAGAAGGATGATAATATGATTTGTCCTTTAAATTTAGATTTGTATTGTAATAATAATACAGAAACGGCCTTACATGTGTCAGTAAAGGGAAGACATATGGACGTGGTGGCAGCTTTTCTCTCAGCTGGTGCGAATCCTAATTTACCAGTAAAAGTTCTCTATGATCAATCAGATCCGGAATCTAGTTATTCTACCGTTTTAGCCATTGCTTGTCAAAATCGCGACGTCAAGATTGCAGATCTTTTACTTAAACACGGTGCAGTAGATAATGAGTGCAAGGCTCTGAAAATCGCAGCACAAAATCGCGACGAAACTTTGACCGCAAAGCTGCTTTCGATAAAAGCACACCCTGATTCTGAGTATAAAATCAATAAAAAAGCTATGACTGACAGTACTCAGTCGTCTCACTTTTCCGCTCTCTCAACTTTCGGTAATGTCACCTACTCTACGCTATTTCCTAATACTCCCACGATGATTAACTGGCACAATCAACAGTGTCGACTCTCTCAAATCAGGTCTCAATGGTTCGTAGACGCAGTTTTGCATGTCAATAAAAAGCTCAGCGCAAAAAATAACGATCTGGTGCTCTACGCAATTACAAGGATAGATATCTCACACAATTCTATAACATCCGTACCGTCGATGGTCTTCTACCTTCAAAGTTTGAAGTACCTGAACATGGCCCGAAATAAAATAGATACTCTAACAGCAGATTCAAAAAATCCTAAAGATAAACTCTGTCCAGTTTTGGAAGAGATGTTTCTGCAGGATAACCGTTTAGAACAACTGCCAGAGTTTCTAATGAACTTTCCTGCTCTAGAAATTCTGGACGTTTCCAACAATAAACTTCAATGCCTTCCAAACAATTTATGGAGAGCGCCAAAGTTAAAGGAATTAAACGCATCCTTTAACCTTCTACGCGATCTACCGAGCGAAGTGTCTCAAAACATTGAGAAGAAGTCGGAACGAGAAGATGCACTGGGTAACAGTCCTAGCTTCCGCAACTTAGCTGCACAAATTGATTTTTCTCGAGAAGACTCTTCCGACTCGATGGATTCCTTTACAAACATTGCCAACGCCCGGGTCATAGAAATGGAACGTCCTCACGTTTGGACCAAGTCTGTACAAATTTCAGAAAAAATCTCTGATGATACAGAGCCTGGGATACGATCCGTTCTTTCTTCACTAAATTTAGCGCACAACTTGTTCAACAGTATCCCCGTAGCTCTGCCATGTTTGGCAGTGAATTTAGTAAGACTGAACATGGCTTATAATTCATTGAGATCAATGAGTCACATTACGTCGTATCCAGCGAGTTTGAAGCAACTGGATCTATCCAACAATCAGATTTCGTGCTGGCCAAGTTTGCCCCAAGTCGATGCAGATGCAGATTCAATGGAGCAAGCAACCACTGCTTGTTACTGTCCCGCCTCTAACATTCAATCGCCGATTGTTCCCACCAATAGACATACCGCAACATCTTTGCGTGATGTTGTACTCATGTCTGTTTGTATTCACAGACGTCACTTAAGGTTAGAAAGCCTAAGAACTCTCGTTTTGGCGAACAATTTGCTAACCAGAATTCAACTAACTTCTGTTGACGATGGGGAAGTTCCTAACGTCGAGGAGGAGAACAACGATAAAAACACGAGAGTGGCACAGTCCGGTTCAAAGTTGTACCTCCTCTTTCCTAACGTTAGTATGTTGGATGTCAGCAGCAACCATCTCAAAGAAGTCCCGTACAATATTTACGAGCTCAGCAACCTGTCTGTCTTGAATGTAAGTGGCAACACCGATATTGTAGAACTCCCACCTCAGATGGGACTCCTTTCGAGATTGTGGAACCTAAACACTCAAGGGTGCAAACTACAAGAGCCCCTGAAAACGATGATAGAGTCAAAGAAATACAAAACCATGGACGTCATTGGCTACCTAAAGTCGATTCTGGAAGATGCGAAACCATATGCAAGAATGAAGCTCATGATTGTTGGTATTCAAGGCATCGGGAAAACCAGTTTGCTGGAACAACTAAGACAAGAGGGAGAAGTGCCCAACAAGAAGAAAGCAGCTGATCACTGGGCGAAGCGAATGGGTAACAAGAATATAAATGCTAAAACCGCTCGAGGTACGACAATATCAACCGTTGGTGTTGATATTGGTGATTGGATGTACGAGAAAAAAGTCCGAGGTCAATCCTCTCATGGTGCTGTTTATTTCCGAACTTGGGATTTTGGTGGACAGAAAGAATACTACGCAACTCATCAGTATTTCCTTTCTAAACGTAGCCTTTATCTAGTTGTTTGGAAAATCACGGACGGCTTTAAGGGCGTCGCCGAGATTTTTCAGTGGCTTGTGAACATACAGAGCAGAGCACCAAATTCTCCGGTC
Source organism: Andricus grossulariae (assembly GCA_011634705.1). Taxonomy (NCBI): domain Eukaryota; kingdom Metazoa; phylum Arthropoda; class Insecta; order Hymenoptera; family Cynipidae; genus Andricus; species Andricus grossulariae. The sequence continues at coordinate 120,067,867 of JAABKJ010007545.1, forward strand.
ATTATCGTAGGGACTCATTATGATATTTCTAATGAGCAGAGCGAAGTCTTACAGCAGCACATTCGAGACAAGTTCATCAATGTCGTCGATGCTGAGAAATGTGGACTTCCCAGGGTCATGGAGACGATAGAAGTTAGCTGCAAAACAAGACATAATATAAAAATGCTCTGCAATTTGATTTACGATGTGGTTTTCAGTCTCAGATCACCAGGAAGCAAAGAACTACTCCTAGAACAACGAGTTCCTGCGAGTTACCTTGCTCTCGAAGATGTTGTGGTGCAGCTTGCTCATGATAGAAGACTTTCTGGTGTCGATCCAGTTCTCAGAGCGGATCAGTATTACGCCGGGGTACAAAATGAACTTACAAAACTACGTCGATCGTTCAGAGATCCTGCGGAACTTCATCAGGCTACATTGTTCTTACACGAGAATGGTATTATTCTCCATTATGATGACGCTACTCTCAAGGATCTGTACTTTCTGGATCCCCAGTGGCTCTGTGACATGCTTGCTCATGTTGTAACCATCAGAGAGATTAACCCCTTTGCTCGGTCCGGCGTCATGAAGTTGGACGATATTCAACATGTATTTAAATCCTCAACTATATCGACTGTTGATACTCAAGGATACATTGTTAGTCTTCTAAATAAATTCGAAGTCGCTTTAACTTGGGATTATCGAACCTTACTGATACCATCTCTCTTGCCAACAGAGGAGGATATTTTAAGAAACAATCAAATCATTAAAATTCCGGTGAAAACTCGAGGCTGGCACACTAGATCGAAGAAAATAATCACATCCCCTATTTTTCCCTTTCCAAATTCTGGGAGTACAGAAAAAGCAAACCTTGAATGCTCTTACTTGACGTCCAGACCTCAGTCAGATTGTTCAATCGCGAGATTGCTTTTGATGTCTTATTTTCCAAGTGGGTTCTGGTCTAGACTCATCACCAGAATCTTGGCAGATGAAGCCATTGTAGATGTTGTCATGTCTCTCCTAACACCTTTCAAAGATGCAGTTGATGAGAAAATCTTTGCATCAATGCTGGATACACATGCCGAGTGGATATTATGGCAGACTGGGCTAGAACTTCGCTATGCAGGTGTATCACTTCTGCGCTTAAAAGAAGTTAACTACAATTTAAAGAACTCTCCTTACGATTATAGGCAGTACAAATTTAAACTAAAACAGGATGGAATTTGGTGCACGGTAGATTTGAAGAACAGTGCGATTCTTGAGATCTGGTTCCCAGTCGATACTCTCGTCGTGAAGCAACCAATTGCCTCCGATTCGGCAGATGCAGAGCCGATAGGATACCAAGCAATCGTGGTAGATCCTCAGCCAGAGAGCATGCCGCAGCTTTTAGCTCTGATTGTTGATCACATCGACATTCTTCTCGAAGATTGGTATCCCACTTTAGGAACTCGATTTGTTCACACTTCGGAGGGAAAATTGCTAGTCACTAGATTAATTCCTTGTCCACGGTGTTTGCTAAATAATGGGGAGAGCGATAATGAGGGCACTGATCAGGAAAATGAGGAGATTCAAAGGTACTATCTAAACAGGGAAAGGCAGAGTCAGGATAGCTACAAGTCTGATGGTGATAGTGGTGTGGGGCACGATGATAGTTCAACATCGAGCAGAATGCCATCACTCGAGGGAAATCCAGATGTCTCCAAGCATTTTCTTCAATCCGAGGGAACACTTGCCTACTCTTGGATGGTAGAGGAATGCATTTTATCGGCATATAGCAATAAAACCATTAGCTGCCCGAAGCACTCAGATATACCCTTATCGCACGTAGCTCCTGACATAATTTTCATGGATCTTGGTTCAAAGCATTTGATAAAATCTGATGAAATTAAAAGAGGAAAAATGCTAGGACGAGGCGCTTTTGGTTTCGTCTTTAAAGGCACTTGTCGTCTGCCTGGCACACATATCAGAGCGGATGTGGCCATGAAGATGCTGCAACCAGTTCCCCCAGGTCCAAATTCCAAACAATCAGCAGTTCTGGCTTACAAAGCAGCCCAAAGTAAATGGGATCGAGATCCGCTACAATACGCTTGCAAAGCTTACTGTACGGCCAGGCAGGAATTAAATATACTTTTGACTTTAAAACATGCTAATATCGTACCTCTTGTAGGTATTGTCATTAGTCCACTAGCTCTTGTTCTCGATTTGGCACCTGAAGGGGCACTTGATAACGTACTGAAAAATTACAGACGATCTGGTGCAAAACTGGATCCCTACACGTTGCAAGCTATCATTCTACAGGTAGCAAAAGCCGTGGAGTATCTTCACCAGCAGCATGTAATTTACAGGGATTTGAAGTCGGAAAATGTTCTAGTCTGGCAAATGCCTTTACCGTTTCAAGACCATCCAGATCACCCTGTGCATGTTAAGGTGGCCGATTATGGTATATCCAGACAGACTCTGCCATCTGGTGCTAAAGGTTTTGGAGGAACGGAAGGCTTCATGGCGCCGGAGATAATCAAGTATAATGGCGAGGAAGAATATACAGAGAAAGTGGATTCTTTTTCGTTCGGAATGTTTATTTATGAATTGATTACCCTGAGACAACCATTTGAAGGACATGAGGCGGTTAAAGAGTGTATTCTTGAAGGGGGAAGACCGCCCTTGACTTACAGGGACTTGTTGCATCCCTGTTATGCTCTCGATTTGATGGTCATCTGCTGGGCTCAAAATCCAAAAGATCGACCAACTGCAAGTCAAATCGTTTCCATCGCATCTGCTCCCGAATTCGTTCATCTAATCGACGTAACTCTTTTGGCAGAGAGAACTAGAGTGACGGCAATCACGATGTCCAGCAGACCATTGGAAGAAAACATCATTGGTGACGAAATATGGCTTGGTCACAATAATGGAGAAGTTGATGTTCTGCTTGGGACTCAGAAAGGATGGTTGCAGCATGTGAGAATAGATACTCCAGTGATACCATTAGCAATGTGTGGAGTAGATGGTTACATTTGGATTGGTGACAATGCAGGGCAGATTCATGTTTACCTTGGCACAAACTTTGCTTGTGTTGGCAGCTATTATCTAGAAGCTGATCACGACAAAGACTCAAAGGTTGTAGGATTGATTCACCTTGAGCAGATGAAGCAATTTGCGGTGGCTCTCTACAGTGGGAAAATATTTTTGATATCAAATTCTTTCACTCAGATGAAAAAGACTGAAATCGTTGGAGAGTCCAAGGATAATACAAAGACCTACTCTCTTGCAGTTGTGTACAAAAAGCGACGTATTGTGGAATTGTGGGTTGGTCAAAGTTTCGGGAAAATAACTGTTTATGTACTAAAAGATGGAAGCTTGATAGACACTGTGGAGGCGTCTCACGTTCCAGAAGAGGCAGCTGGCAAAAATTTGTTTGCAACTTACTTATTGAGCGCAGAGAATTCAGTGTTATCGTATACTTATCCAGGATGTATTGTGCATCAGTGGGATATGGATTGTAAACAGATAGTGAATAAACTCGACATGTCGAAACTGGTGCCTTGCTCCGAGAGTTTGAAGTCAATCTCGATAGAGGAAAATCTTACGTCTGAAAAGTGCCAGATTACAGCTTTTGAGACCTGTATGAATCAACTTTATATTGGAACTACCTGGGGATGTATTGCTGTTGCTGAGTGTAATTCACTCAGACCAATTACTGTATTCAGACCTTTTGAGGGTGAAGTCTGCCAAATTGTTTCTTTTAAATCTACGAACAAAAAGAGAATCGTTTTGGCAACTGTGGGTCAAGGGTATAGAAGTTTAATTTCAAGGTACACTGATTCCCCGATTGGTAGTTTAGAGGCGGAAGATTTGAAGCATAATATGTACACTCTTCTATGGAGGTCGGAACACTGGTCTGCTGCTTAAGTCTTGCCTTCATGATCCGCTTAGGAATCGAAAGTGAGAACAAAATATAGTTTTAAGAAAGGCATTAAGCTTTTTCATATTTTCAGTCATTTTATGTTGTTTTTAATTTTTTGTGTGTAATTGATTTCTTAGAATTTAGAAGAATTCCATTTAGTTAAAGTTAAAATTTTGTGTAACACGAGTATTGTTTCCTCTCTTTTTCGTGTGTGTTTTGAAAGAAGCCCAATATAGTATTATTGTTCGACAGGATGTAGAAAAAATATTTGAGCCTGTTTTCCCTGTTCTGAAATTATTTACCAAATATAGTGTGTAAGACAATTCTAAACTTCAAGATTGTCATTAATTGTTTTGTTTTATAACTCTGAAACTCTCAAATCAATATATCCGTACAGTATAATTCTACTGTAACATTATGAAAAATGTTTTGCATTCTCACTTTCAATTCATCATCCTTCAACAATTAAAAAAAGTAAGCTCGTCCACTCGACATTTTATATATTGCCTTATCGACGATTTTCTGTTTGAATTGTCGTGTAATCGACATTGTGAAGATTACATCCTTATTTTTAAAACAGCAATAGATAGCAACAAAATATACTAGCATTATGCCATAATTCATTATGTATACTGGTTCAATGATGATTCCAAAGATATAGTCGGTAGACATAATTTTTTTAACAGTCAGAAAAACGAGGTGCATTAGGTGTTCATTGTTCATGTGAGCAATGACAGTGGAAGAAGAATTTATGGTATTATAATTTATCAACCTTTTTATACACCTTTTAATAAAACATAAAATCATGTTTCACTGTATTCTATTGATACTTTTAGGAGCTTTTTGTATTTAATAGAATCTAGTACTTAGAAAATACGTTAGTTAAAGCTTTTTTGCTAAACACATTGAATTGATATCATTTTTCAACCTATGATCTCTTTAAATATTTCGGGTAATTAACAACGTATATTAATGTCAAAATTGTATTGTTGATTATAATAATAAGAATAATTTTAATAAATAAAATAGAATTAGCGAGGATAAGTAAATAATTAGATTTTAAGGCACTGTTTATAAGTGACACGTTGCAACGTTATTACTGTTCTAAAATCGAAAACGTCCCTGCCGAAAAATAAGGAAATTAATTTGGAATAACGAAATGAAGATATCAAATGATTTTACTTACAATAAAATACTATTGTACATCATCAAGTTCTGTTAAAAGTTCTATTTTGTGATCGATGAGAGTGTCTTCGCCTTGGTATAGAAAGTAGCCTTTAAACAAATTTCCTTTTAGCATGTGAGGAAACCAAATGTGAGCATCTACTTTCATCTCGCTGAAAGGAATTTCCTCTGTGTTGTACCATTTTGGTAGCATTTCTATAAAATTATAAATAACACTACATCATCAATCATCTCTTTTCATCTTTTAGTATTTATTTTCAATGTTAGAGATAAGGCATCACTTGCGTCCTGATAAGATTAGACCGATATTGTGATATTATTAGGGTACTCGGTTTTTAGCTAACCTTTCGACTACACCCTGGGTCAAAATGACCCGGGACATTTGTTTTTTCACAATATTATTATTTTATCATATTCAGCAATGTTTCGAGTGTGTCCAACAATTTTTTGGCTGAGATCGGTTTGATAGTTTTAAAATGCACTCATTTAAAAAAAAACGATAGTCAATTTGACCCAGTGTGTAGTGCATGAAACTTGAGTGAAACTTACATGCTATGGTATACAAATATTTATAAAAAGATTTTTAATAATTACCTTCGGACTCCATTATATCTCCGTTGTAGGTATAAGTGTCGAAAACGTGAACTACTAAAAGTGTCTCATTCTCTCTTCCATCAAATTCAAGTACTCCAATTCTTCGTAAATTGCCGGATAAACCACATTCTTCTTTTAACTCTCTATCAAAATTATAATATATTTTAGAACAATTTTGAAGGATTGGAATTTCTTAGAATTAATTGAAACTAATTATATGCTGTATTTATTATGTATGCTTGATTTTAAGGTATTTAAGGAATCTGTATTTAATGTTTGAAATTGAAGTCGCGTATAAGGCATTATTTTATAGGTATAGTTTTTGTAGTATAATCTAACCAGTTGTGTGGAAAATTGTGATATTTTTAATGCAATCATTAGTAAAGTTATATTATTTAATAGATAATGCTTTTTACTAATTTATTTTCGAGCTTTTCTTTTTTTTTCAGTAATTTATTAAAACTAGGAATAGGATGCAGTGGATGCAGTGATTTGGCGTCCGAAAAAAGTACAGCAATTTTTTTTTAATTCCAAAAGGTTACCCTATGGGCCATATATTGTCGCGAATTTTTCGTAGGTATAGGTTTTTATGCTGAAAAAATATAGAAAAATTAGAAATTACAACAACAAATTTGTGCAGGTTACCATTTTTTGTAAAAGTGCGGAAAACGTGTTTTCAAACAAATTTAATTAATTTTGCCTGTATATATTTTTTTAATCTAAAGATGTATTTGAAATTTGTTTAGCACAAATAAAAAAAAACAGGTTATTATTTTTTTGGTATGAAAAAATATTATCGTCGATTTTAAAGCGTAGAAGTTGTTTTAAAAACGTAAAATTCACGATTTTTAAACACTTTAAAATTATAGAAGCTTTTTGAAAAAGGAATGTGCAATTAAATAAATTTAAGAAAAAAACCTTGTTTCTTGTCCATTTTGAAAGAATTGTATCTTTACAATTTTTTTAATTTCTACTTTTTATTGTTGTTGACTTTTAAAAGAGTGCACCTACAGAAGATTCATCATAATTTTTCAGTGAAATGGTATGAATATTCAAATTCAAGAATGGAACAGAAGACATTAACCGATTTCAAATCTTTTTTAAATTTCAGATGCCAAAGCACAACATTCTTTTGTTCGATTTAATAATGATCCAATTAATTTCAGCATCCTCTCACCGCCCCAACCAGGAATCATTTATATATAAACAAACTAGTCTTTTTCTAAAAACATTATTGTTGATTGGTTTTAGGTAGTAAATATTGAAAACATGAAAAAATGTTGATTATAATAAATATGCCTCAAAAATCAACGAGTTTTCTTTATTTTTTTATTGACGAATTAATTAAGTTAATTACATTATTAACGTAAGGCTTTTTCGGGGGTGAGGGGGGTTCGGAAAATCTTATGAAT
>JAABKJ010007545.1:120074944-120132525 GCA_011634705.1 Andricus grossulariae
GGGGGGGGGGGGGGGCAATGAATTTCTTACGTAAGTTTCCACTTTCTAATTATTTAAAAAAAAATTCTAATCAACACCTGTTTTAGCTAATGAAATTACTTTGAATAGTATTATACATGTTATTATTTTTTTGTATTATTATGTAATATTTCATATTACATAAGAGTAATAAATATAGAGTCGAGGAATTAAATTATTCTTGAAATCTGGCGTACACCTTTAATGAAATCTCTTAAAATCCCTAGACATCTTTGCAATCCTTTGAAATACCGCAAATCCTTTCTCGGAAATTTTATAAATCTCTTAAATATTTTTAAATCATGTGAAAATCCTTTGAAATCTTTAAAATCCCATAAAAATCCCTCATTATCCTTTAAACCTCGTTTTTTATATTACAAAAAAAACATTAATTTATATTGCAAAAATAAATTACAAAAAAAATGATATTGTATGATTTTAAATTGTACTTAGAGTAATATTTGTAGATAAAATAGAATTGGGAAAAAATATATAGTTCATTTGAACGTTCTGAACTTAAGATACGTGAAATATTTCAAACTATTACATTTTAAATCCCTTTAAATCTCTTAATCTCTTGGAAATCTCGTTGAAATACCCTGATATCCTCTAAAATTCGTGAAAATGCTTCGGTATAGCACGAAATCATTTAAAAACGTTTTTAACCAGTGTCTTATTTTGAAATTTCTTAAAAACCTTTAAAAACTTTGAAAATCATGGAAATCTTTAAAAATGTCATTAAAATCCCTTTAAATCCATGGTAATCCTTTAAAATCTCTGAAATTCCGTGAAATGTTTAAACATTTAATGAAATTTCTTAAAATCTTTAAAATCCGTGGAAAACTTTCCGAATCTCTGGAAATCCCTTACAATATATTGAAATCTATTCAAATCTTCTTAAAGCAATTAAAAATCCTCAAGTACCTTAAAATACTTTATAATATTTGGAAATCCTTTGACATTTCGTTAAATCTTTTGAAATCTTACGAAATCCTCTAAAATACGTGGATATATTTTGGAATCTTTTAAAATCTATTAAAATCATTGAAATTTCGTGAAATATTTGAAAATCTTACGATATGCCTTGAAATATTCGAAATCTATTTAAAATTCACTGAAATATTTAAAATCCGCGAAAATCTTTCTGAATCTCTTGAAATCCCGTACAATATATTAAAATCCAATAAAACTTCTCGAAATATCTTAAAATTCTTTATAATATTCGGAAATCCTTCTTTCCAAATTTGAATCAGTTAAAATTTTTTACTAATTTCAATCAGTGGCTGAATTCTATTTGTGGATCAGTTGTTTTTACTGATGAATTAGTAAGTAAGTCTGAAATTGTACTTAGGTAATTTCTTCAAATATGTTGAAATACTTTCAAATCACTGAAATTTGTTCCATTCTTTTGAAATACCTGATAAAAAAAAATTAATTAAATAAATAATAAATAAATAAAAAATAAAATAAATAAATAATAAATTAAATAAATAATAAATAAAAAATACATAATAATAAAAAGATCTACATAAAAATAATATCTATAAAGTAAAATTATTTAGAATATTCTTACAAATCCTTAGAATAGGGAGGAGGGGGTCTAATATTTCAAAAATCATCCTTACGTAATTAATGAATGTTCCCTGACTAGTTACTCGAATATTAAATATTCTCATAAATAATAAAAAATAATTGTTTATAATGTTGGATATTAATTTTGGCTTTAGGGTCAGAATAAATAATTCAGTCAATTTTTAATTGAACCAAACGTTTCGGCGCACAATGGTGGACCTCATCAGTGATTCATTTTTATTTTGAAAGAGACAGTTACACAAAACTGTTTATCAGGAAGGCAGTGTAAGAATGTTGTTTAAATAAGAAAATGATTTCAAATTTGGTTTAGTACAATCTTAAATGTCTTTGGTAATGTTTGTATAAATTTAAAGTGTGTTGCCCTTACAATAATTGGATAAATTCATCAAATTTGTAATATAATATAAAAAAGCGTGTTGTCCTTACAATAATTGGACAAATTAATGAAATAAATTTTTTTAATATAATATAAGGGTCTAGTGCAGTCTTAAGTAATAAAAAACTTTGGTAACTTTGGTACAGTTCTCAGAGATTGAAAAATGTTTGTCCTTCTAATAGTTGGGTGACCTTATTTGTTATAAGCAGCAATTAAAATGAATGAATGAATTCCAATGCGTATGCATTTTGACAGACTGAAATGTGGAGCAGTTCAGTTTGGACGTCTATTTCATTTGAAAAATGCATGAAAACTGATGCCTTGGTTAGTGTTTTTTAACGGTTTAACGCGATAAGTGGAAGAAGTTTTTACACCATAGAGTTTTGTAAGGAGAGGAAAAGAGGACCTTTTTGAAGACAGCGGGGTAAGGAGTAAGTTGGTGTATTGGACAGGAAGGGACAGCTATATAAATGTGAGAGAAACCATTCTTCGATACATATACATAATGTTAAAGGAAAGTTATTTGTTGTCGATTTTAATTTCATTTCACTTAGTTATTTTTTTTTTTTACTGAAACTTCATCTTTTTTGGTTCAAATTTCATTTATTTGGTTGAAAATGCGTTTTTTTCTCAACATTTTTTCAAATGAAAATTTCATATTATACCAACAAAAATTTTGTCGAATCAACGAAATCGTATTCTAAATGTAGAAAAGTAATCTTATTAATTGAAACATCATATTTTTGGTTCAAAATTTATTTCTTTGGTTGAAAATTCGTTCCGAAAGAAAAAACCTCAAATGTTGTCTACAGCCCCCCCTGCATAGACTGTGAAGCAGTATACATAGGCATCACAAAACGACCGTCACATACACGCATAACAGAACACATAAAAGACGTGTACAAACCTCCAAGCAAATGGACAGCAATGACAAAACACGCATGGATGGAAGGCCATCGTTTTGATTTTAAAAACACGACTATTTTAGAAAAAACAGAATACTACAGTAAAAGAATGATTTTAGAAATGGCTCATATAGTCAGCAATCCTTCCGGAATCAATCAAAGGACAGACACGGAGAACTTATCAACATTTTATTACCCTCTTTCAGAAAACAAAAAATTTCAAACTTTAGTATTAAAGACAACATACCAAAACATAATAGTTAAAGTTTCACTTGAAAAATGTTTTAAAAAGAAAATGAATTTTCAACGAAGTAGTTAAATTCTAAACCAAAGAAATGAAATTTGAACCAAAAAGATGAAGTTTCTATTAATAAAATTACTTTTTTACATTTAGATAAAAGACAACATACCAAAAGTATAATAGTTAAATTTTCAATTAAAAAATGTTTGAAAAAACGAATTTTCAACAAAAATAGTTCAATTTCTAACCAAAGAAATGAATTTTGAACCAAAAAGGTGATGTTTCAAATAATAAGATTACTTTTTTACACTTAGAATACGATTTGGTTTAATCGAAACAATTTTTGTTGGTATAATATTTACATTTTCACTTTAAAAAATGGTTTTAAACAAAAAAAAAAGAATTTTCAACCAAAGAAATGAATTTTGAACCAAAAAGATGATGTTTCAACTAGTAAGATTACTTTTCTACACTTAAAATACGATTTGGCTGAATCAACAACATTTTTGTTGGTATAATATTTAAATTATCACTTAAAAAAATGATTTAAAAACGAATTTTCAGCCAAACAAATAAATTTTGAACCAAAAAATATTAAGTTTCAACTAATAGGATTACTTTTATACATTTAGATAAAAGACAACATACCCAAATATAATAGTTAAAATTCCACTTAAAAAGTGTTTGAAAAAACAAATTTTCAACAAAAATAGTTCAATTTCTAACCAAAGAAATGAATTTTGAACCAAAAAGGTGATGTTTCAAATAATAATATTGTGATTTCAAAGTAATAAAAATAAAAAAGACGAAAGAAATAAAAAAGAGAAGGAAGGGGATTTGGTTGGTTGCTTTCTTATTTTTCTTTCCTCTTTTTTATTTTTGTCCGCAGTAACAAAATTTTATTTTGTTTTCAGGAATTAAAATAGGAGCATTTTATGGTATTTGTCTAAATTTTATCGTAAGATTCTTGGTTTATTTTCAAGAATTCATACATTGACTTGAAATTTTGTATTGTTATTATTATTTTACATATGAATATATCTAAGTTTCGGAGAAGACTTTGCATTTTATTGAAAAAAACAAACAAAAAACAATAAAAACATTAACGTAAACTAGTATTTACAATATTCGTAGATTAATCGTAGGCAAAAAACTTATGCGGAGAGTATGGCGTCTATCACCAGAACGTATATAGGAAATATACTATGGAAGTATGATTGTTATATTTTACAAATTAATTATTGTGTTTTTAGATGAGCTAGACAGTGAAGAACGTTTTTTTCTTCACGATATCGAATATCTGAAACATTAACCTAATCTTATCGGCCGTAGACCAAATGAACACCGGACTACCGTATCAGATCTCAGCATTCCACCATTTTGGTATATAAATCACCGTTTATTAGGTCAAAATTAGTAGCTACATCTGAGCTCGCGGTGAGTACTGGTTTCATTCAATTAATTTTTTTTTGTTTGTAAAATGGTTTTCCTGTATATAATTTCTACTATTCACGCTTTAAAGATTATTCAAAATTACTCACTGATATTGCTACGACATTATGTGAAATGTTAGAATGACTTCATGGAGATTGAAGGTGTAGAGAAAGGAAAAATGCTGCGGTTGATCATTTATTTAAAGAATTGTTGTAATAATTGTAATTGTTATTTTTTAAGTCAATTCTTACTTATTTTCTACTATATGTATCGTTTTTTCATCGTTACTTCATTGAATGCCCTGATAACCAATTAATAGCCATATTTTCTTTATAGCAGTATATCTCTATGAAAATGGAAATAACCAACAAACATATTTTCCTGCTTAAAATCTGATCATTTCTTCTGCTCCCCAATAAGATTGAATTTTTTTACATTGGGAGCGTTCACGTAGGTATGATGTTACGCTTGAGGGATATGGGGGGAGGTGTTTTATTTAAGCGTGACTTACGTGTATAAGCATATGGAAAAACGCCTGACAAGGAGTAGGTGGGTGTCTAAAATCTCAGAAAACGTACAAAACGTCATATTTCAACGGTCCCACTGGAGTTTTAAGAATAAGAATTTTAAATTCAAAAACTGAAAAAATAATTATAGTCAAAACTACCATCATTTGTAGATCTATGTGTCTAAGTAACAAGGTTATATCGATACTTAAAGTCTTATGTTTCGGTACAAATTAGGACCGCCCTATGCAGTAGAATCCAATTTTAAATTGGAAAGTTGACAGAAGAGCTGGTTATTATTTAAGCCAGCATAGTATGGTAGTTTATGGACAAAAATGTATGGTTTGTACAATACTTACAGAGAAGGAGTTTAGTTTTGTACGGATACTATCTATTTTGGTGATTCAGAACTCCTTTAATTTGAATTTTTATTCGCAAAAATAGGCGTTTGTTAAGTTTTGTGCCGATACCATTCTTTTTAATGAATTATTGCTCTTTTATTATGAACAAAAAATGGTCCTTAGTCTAGTTTCAATTTGGTTTAAATATACAGAATAGGGCATAGAATACCCTATCGAGTCTGTAATATGAGAAAATAAATTTTAAAGATATTAAGGGCATGCAGTATATTATGATTTCACGTCCAATGTATTTCTTTTACACCTATTTAAAATTAGGGAGAAAACAATATGGGGCTACATTTTTTCAAATTAATAGATAATATTTTTTGCAGAGCTGTCTGGTCAGTTCGAGTCACTAGCTTTCAAAAAATATATTTTTTATAAATTCATAACTTTTACTTTATGGTATGGTTATTTCTTTTCATTTATTACAAGGGTTTGGTGCATTTTCAGTAGGCCAGAGACGAAAATACTAATGATACAATTTATCAGGTAATATAGGTTGTCTGCTATCTGGGGCTTCATGATTTGATTATTACATGTATTTTTATTTTGAAATTCGGAAGCTATTCAGAGTTAATTTAATGAAATTTACAATTATTTATATTTTTAAAAATCTAAATTATATCAAGTTAACTCTGAATAATTTTGAATTTTATAAAATAAAGATACATATAATCGAATCCATTTCAAATCAAACAGGCAGTGCAAATATGAGTGACAGAATCTTTCATCTCCTGAATTTTTATTTTTACTTATGAAAATAAGACTAGTTGTACTTTACCGTTTTGAGAAAAAAATAGTTTTTGCCCGATTATGAGTATTGAAAACTTTAAGGTTGTTTTTAAATAAAAACACATTTTTTATCTATACCTTTAAAACTTTCGACCTGAGATATTTAAGCTTGATTTTCTTACTCTGAGCGATTAATTGTTCCCCCTCGAAATCCGCCAGACAGTTAGAAAATTTTGAAAAATTAACAAAATGACTGAGGTTTTTCTGAAAATATTGCAATTCAATTTTCTTAAAACGCCCCCCCCCCCTTCTTACTGTTGGCTATTTTTTTCAATTTTGTACTTCTGTCGGTAAGATAAAAGAGACTTTTATGCTGACCAAACTATTTTTTTGGCCGCGAGAATTTTTTCGGAAAAATGAAATTTTTCATTTTTCTTATTTTAAATATTGGATTAAATAAAAAAGTGGGAATTTCTATTAATAATGGATTTTATCCTCACGGTTGAATTTTGAAACATAAAAAGTTGATTTTATGGAAAACGCCACTTTTTATTGTACCTATTTTTTTTATTCGTTCCCATATTAAGAATACATTCTGTAAATTTTATTTAGGCCAAATGATTTTTGTGATCACGAAAATGTCTTGATTGTTCTCGCGAACGATACAATATATGAAGTAACAAAAATTTAACTGAATGAAAAAAAATGAAATAAATGTTAACAGTATTAATGTTAACCAATAAATAGCACTTTGGTAAATTACTTTCTGTCATGCACTGGTTCTCCGTCGCCCCCTAAGTTATTGGAAAATTTCGGATACCAGTGTATTCTTAATGATATTTAGTACAAGATAGCACTACCCACTTTTTTCAGTTTTTATTAATTTTTCTAAAAATCCAAAGTAACGGAGTCAGCGTCTGAGCGCCAAAGAACGCTCAGTGGGATGGATCTGGTATTTCCCAGGTGGAAATGTCGGCAGTGTGCCGGAGTTTACCACAGGCGCAGTACTGGTCCAGTACTGAGAGCCGGTAGTTTGACCGGTACTCGCTGAAGGTTGGTTAAACGTCAGGGGCTAACTATGCCAGTGGTAAAAACGTCAAAGTTTTCCAAAAACAGGTTTATAAATGTTCTCAAGTGGCTTTAAAACAAAACGCAATTTGTACTATAAAAAATATCACATTTCGAAAATTTTGAATTTAAATGAAAGACTTAAATTAAAATTTTGTAGCTGTTCTGAAAAATGATTGTATTTTTGGTAAAATTTGTGTTCAATATTAAAATAATTATAATCTTTAAAAAACTTCAATGCATTCAAACTATTTATATACCCGATAAAAATGTATTTTAATTATATTTGAATAATTTTTTTATTTAACATTTCAATAAAGTAAAATAATTATTTCTTTTATTGACTTTTTATCGACTTTTTTCAACGATTATCGGTTTTGTTTTAGCTTGAACTTATGGGAAAGTTTTTTCCACCTAATTCTGATTGAGCATATTAAAGTAATAGTTAGAACTTTTAACTGATATTGTATTAAATTTAAATATAGGTGAAGCTTCGAATACCCGTAGCATTAGAAATTTGATTGGTAATATATTTACTAAATATGTAATATTTATTATAATTTGAAGCAACGCAATTATGATTTTCAGGCAGAATACTCGCAATCTATTCATATTTATTTTCTAATAACTGTTTTCTCGCACCACTAGAATCTAGCAATGCAGGATGGCCAAATTGATTACAAAATTGAATTGAAATTCATTTTTTTGAAATTATAATGATATTTGAACGTAAAGTAATCATGAGAGCATATAATAATTATTTAGGTGCATTCCAAAAGGATATAAATGATTTTTAAAGTTTTTTAAATTAACTCCGGCAATTTAGTATGTCAGTGGTTTGCCAGTACTGCTCCAGCAATGGTAGTCTGTACTGCGTCAGCTACTACATGCCAGTGCAGCCAAGCAGTACAGGTACTCCGGCAGGCTGTACTGTTTGGAAAAAATTGATCTTTGAAAAAGTCATGAACTTGTAAATAGGTCTCGGATACGAGATAAAAAAAATGAAACATTACATACTTATTCCTATGAGATATGTGTGGATAAATTTCTAAGTTTTTTACGAACAGTTCGAACTTCCTGCGAACAGTTCCTGAAAATTTCAGACTGAAATACAAAGAGGAAAAATTTTATTTGTATGGCCGTCGAGGCCATACAAATAAGGTAGTATTAAACTTCTAGCCACTCATCCGCCGAGCTCGAAGCACACATACGAGGGCGCACACGAACCGCCTGTTTGGGCGAGCGCGTGTGCGGGCCACGTACAGGCGAATCTACTTTCCAGTTCCCAGATTTGCCGGGCAAGATCGTGTGAGCTCTGAGAATCTTTTCCCAATCACTTGTAATATTTCTGTAATTATTCACGTAAAAATAATGATGAACCGTTTTAGAATTTTCACATCGAGTTCGTCAATTCTTTCTTAAAGTTCGCAGATTATTTACGGAAATTCATCAATATCCAATGAATTTTTCTCATATCCGAGACCTAGCTACTAGTTCGTGACTTTTTTTCGGATAAACTTTTTTCGTGTGATCCAGTGCTGTGGCAGTCGCGTATTTCCACCTTGGTTACTGTTCAAAGTAGTCTACAACATGTCATCCTTAACCGATTTCATTGTTTTTTCAGAAATGATTTCCAATAAACTACCAAGAAAACTGTTGGAGCCAATTTTATCATTTCTGTTTAGGTTCATTAATATATAAGCGGAAATAATAAGTTTCGTAAAGTTTCTGGAACTAATTCAAGAGTAGCGAATACGGAAGATAGTTTGGTGGTAGTAAGAAAGGTCTGGTTATACAACGTGATGAACTATTTTTACTAGATCTATAGAACGTATCAATAGTATATACACTCCGAGGCGATATAACATGTATTGGCGCGCAGGTTATGAACTCTACATTACAGTTACGGAAAATGTAAATTGGAGCAGATGAAAAATTTTTTAGAGCAATTTCAACAACGGAAAAGGTTTTTCTTTTTGATATTATTATTAGTATTATTACACCTAATTTATAACACACGTACGCACACGACAACTTATCGTCACTTATACATATAATCGAATGCGATTTTTGCACAATTCACTTTGATCTTGTACCTCGTCTAGAACCCAAATAGATCTTACTTATTACGATTTTACTCATTCGTCACCATTCGTACAAAACCTTAAGTTGCTCGCAGAGTTCATTCCGTCTTTCCACTCAAAACAAACTCACTCATTGTCTTCACTAGTCGATCAGTGCTATCAGTATTGATCATTTGTTCATTTTGCATTTGTTCAGTGTGGCCAGTCATAGGGGTGCCTTCCCGCCCCACATGACACGTTGAAAAGGGGGTCGTGTGTGACCTAAATCATTTCTGTGGCCAGTCATAGGGGTACCCCCACCATGAGACTTTGAAAAGGGGGTCGTGTGTGACCTTAATTATTTCTGTGGTCAGACATATCCCCCCCCCCAAGAGACGTTGGAAAGGGGGTCGTGTGTGACCTAAGTTATTTCTGTGGCCAGTCACAGGGGTGCCCCCCATGAGACGTTGGAAAGGGGGTCGTGTGTGACCTAAATTATTTCTGTGGCCAGTCATAGAAGTGCCCCACCCCAGGAGACGTTTGAAAGGGGGTTGTGTGTGACCTAAGTTATTTCTGTGTCCAGTCATAGGGGTGCCCCCCATGAGACGTTGGAAAGGGTGTCGTGTGTGACCTAAGTTATTTCTGTGGCCAGTTATAAGGGTGCCTTTCCGCCCCCCCCCCATGACACGTTGGAAAGGGGGTCGTGTGTGACCTCAGTTATTCCTGTGACCAGTCACAGGGGTGTTTTCCCAGCCCCCATGAGACGTTGGAAAGGGGGGTCGTGTATAACCTAAGTTATTTCTGTGGCTAGTCATAGGGTTGCCTTCTCGCCCCCCCCCATGACGCGTTGGAAAGGGGTTCATGTGTAACCTAAGTTATTTCTGTAGCCAGTTATAGGGGTGCCTTCCCACCCCCCATGACACGTTGGAAAGGAGCCGTGTGTGACCTAAATTATTCCTGTGACCAGTCACATGGGTGTTTTCCGCCCCCCATGGACGTTAGAAAGGGGGTCGTATGTAACCTGAGTAATTTCTGTGGCCAGTCATAGGGGTGCCTTCCCGCCCCCCATGACACGTTGGAATGGGTGCCGTGTGTGACCTAAGCAATTCTACACTTCGTACCGACATTTCCCTTCTTTTCTCTAAAACGGTCAGGCGTACGGTGAAAATATATTAAACATAAAATATGTATTTTCAAATATCTACAACTTTTGTTTGAAGCTTTTTTGTGAATTTTCATTATTTACTGAAATAAACGGAAAAACATGAAATTTTTATAGTTTTTCGGGGTTTTGACATAGAAAATCAAATTTACGGGTATTTACACTATCATATTCGTGACCAGCGTGTCAAAATACATAGGTATGAGAAGCTTAAAATCAATCGGAGGTAAGCGCTTTTCGGAACTCCACCCTACTTTTATATCAAACAAAAGTCTTCAAGAAGTTCCTGTTATATATTTAAGTATTTTGCACCAACGATTTTTTTTCGCAGAAAAATTTATATTTTTGGAAACACTCGTAATATGGTGCAAAACATCAAAAAGTGGACATGATACTTTTTAGAACTGCTCGAAAGGAACAATTTTGTTTTTGGGCTTCAATTTCGTTCTTGGACCTAGTATATTTTTCAGGCAAAAAGACTTTATATTATTGAAAATACATTTTACCTAATGAAAAACAGGATTTTACATAGAGATATTTTTTTTTATACAGGAGGAGATATTAAAATTATTGTTATAATATTCTACTTACGAGCATTTGAAACATTTAGTTTTCGAAAAAAAGATCTAGAGTGTAGAGTTGAGATCAAGTTAAATTTAACATTTTCCACCCTACTAAAAAAAAGTCAGTAATCGTCAGAAAAAAAGTCAGTACTTCTGACCATTTCTGACCTTGTTTTGTTACGTTTATCGACAGTAATCGTCAGGAAAAGTCAGAATTCATGAGAAATGTTCAGAAATCATCAGAGCTTGGGTTCGAAGGATAATCCTTTTTATTAGGGGTCCAAGAATAGAATGCCAAAAAACCCAATCCCTTTTGTATTTCCCAGCTTATTTATATTATTTATTTTTATTTATTTATGCATATTCTATTTATATTTAATTATTAATATTTATATATTAAATGACTCTGAAGGTGAATCTGAAAATTTTGTCCGTTTTGCCGTATCTCTTTCTCTTTACAAGATACGTTATATTTATCCTAATTTAAAATTTTTTAGGAAAATTTGTAGGTATCTGAAATCGACGAAACCCGTAGATTCTGAATTTCTTACTTTTGAAGCTGTATGTGCAACATTGAAAAAAAATTATTTTCAATTTTTAATCCATTTGTGTTGGCCTACCTCCAGTCCTAGCCGATGAGCTACCTGATAGGATGTGAATTAGCATACCTTCAGAAATAGTCAGACTCGTCAGGAATGGTCAGGATGTTCAGGAATTGTCAGAACTTCTGACCATTTGTGACGATTCCTGACTTTTTTTTAGTAGGGATAAATAAATTTAATGCCAAAATCTTAATTTTAGGATTATTTAGGGGAAATAGAAATAATATACCATATAATTAGATGTATTTTATTCAAAATTTATCCCTTGAAACCTGAACTCACAAAAATTATTTCCAGACTTACTGCTTGTTGTTCGGATCTAGAGTTACTGAGGCTCGCTCATCATTCAGCATTCAATTAATCCAATTTTGCACTTCACTATCCCAGTAAAAAAAGTTGAGTAGATATAACGCGAAAACGAATTCAAGTTAGGTTTGGTGTATTCGATTTGCTGCCAATATCGAATTGGACCTATAAATTCAATTCTGCAATGCATTAGGCTCTATTCGGCCGAGTTTATTTTTTGAAATGATGGGAAATTATAAGTTTTTCAGTGTAGCAATCAGTGTAATTATGAAAATAAAGTTGGTTAAATACATTCGTGCTGTTTGGGCGAGCGATATTAATTATTAAACTGAAAGGGGTTATATTACCCAAATTTTGACTCCAATTCGGCAATAATTGAGTCTGTCAAATCATGTGTATGGCTGAAAAACTGATAATTTCCCTTCATTTCATCAAATAAACTCGGCCGAATAGAGCCTAATGCATTGCAGAATTGACTTAAAAAGGTCTAATTCGATATTGACAGCAAATCTAATACCCTTCACCAAGGAGAGTTTCCTTGCACATTTTCCAAAAGGTCCTTCTAGAGAGTTCCAGTGAGTTCCTATCTGGGGAGACCAGACATCCTTCAGTCCCTCGGTGCGTCACCCTTCACGGGCCGTCCAACGGTGCCGGTAAACTTCACGGGTCCAGAGAATCAGGAACAGTGGGAGGTTTTATCCTCCGTCAGATTTCATGCACACTTTCGGGCCCAAAAACTACTATAAATCCATCCCCGGGTTATCCAAAGTGCACAAAAGCGACCTTGAACTTCAAGTTTGAATTCTGGTCCAGTGACCCACTTTTCGTACAGCACAACGGAAATGTCCTGCCGACTGCGCCAATTGTAATGGACACCGACGCTGAAATCGAATTTCTTCTCCTGTAGAACTCTCAGCTTGGCTGCCATTGGTTGTTAGAGTTAATCCTTCCGTTGATTTGTTTTGATTAAAATCAAAAGCCGCGAAAGGGGGTTTCAACACAATAACAGCACATGATTTTAGAGAAAACTCAATATTTATTCATGTTTCAATTGCTATTATTTGTTAATTGTTCACAATAGCTTACAACTTTAGCAATTTCATTTAATAATATTTAAATTCACGTTTTCAAAGAAAAGTCACAATGATTGTTTTATTTAATAAGCATGAATAAATTTTGAAATAAATTAATTCATGTATCCGCTCTCGATTTAAAGCTACTACCAGCTGAGACGAACTTATTATTGAAAAGTAAAACCCAAAATCTTTGCACGGAAAATATTTTAAGTCCGAACTCAGATTCATTCAAAAGTTTTCCAAGTCCACAATCTTTAGCAAAGTGTCGCAGGTTTTTTATTTGAAGCTGGTAGAGAAATCGACAGAGAACTGATTTTTTTCTCTCGGGGAAAAACAGACCGACCCTCGGCGAGAGCGAAAATCATGGTGGGAGCAACCCCACCCGTTTTACTCTATCCAGTCAAAATCCAGGATAGAAAAATCGTCGTTAATTTTAGCCAATAGTAAAATAGGTTAAAGTATGAAATTCACGCCTCTATGGACTCGCGAGTCCGAACTTGTTTCCAACAAGTGTTAACACGCGACCCACAAATCGTCCCAAAATCTCATACTTCATTAAAACCATGACATGTTTCTCAGCACCAAACTCGCGCCTTCGAAGGTTCCTGCCACGACAGCGCGGCGCCGACACCCTTTGAACTCTAGTGGTTTTCAGTTTTTGCTCTTTACTGTCTAATTACAATCTAGATCATAAGTCTAGATCATAGCCCTATACGGTTTTCATCGGATTCTATCCGGATACTTATACGGTTTTTGTGTCCAACTTTTAATACGGTTCTATACGGAACTTAGTGGGTTTATACAATTTTTTCTATCTGGTTTTTTATCCGGTTATATGCGAAATATTTTCGGTGTCCAGTAACACCCTATTAGATTTTCATCTGACTATCGAGATACTTATACGGTATTTGTGTCTGGTTTTAAATCTTGTTCTATGCGGAACTTGGTCGGTGTATACAATTTTGTCTATCCGGTTTTTTATTTGGTTGTATACGAAATATTTTCGGTGTCCAGTCCTATTTTATTTGGCCTATCTGGTGATTTCTGTTCAAATTTAAAGCTCCAAAATTTGAAGGATTTATTACTTTCCGATGTGTTATAAGTAAAAAATATTAAAATTTTAGTACAATTTTCCAGCATAAAAAAAATCTAATGATTATAGTTATACTAATCTTATTCAGTAAAAATTTGAAAGTAAAGACAAAAGCAACTATAACAAATAATTTATTGGAACATTTCAGTTAAAACAATTGTTCCAGATAAAAAATATTTGAACCTGAAATTAATATTCAAACTTGAAATTTGAAATTGAACATCAAATCGAAGGCTAGCTGAAATTAGAAGTCTTACAAATGAAAAATTTTAAATGATAGAGCTTTTATAAAATTTGGCTAAGAGTTAGTAATCATTTATACATTTTTATCAAATATAAGAATGTACATTATATAATATAATAAATAATATAATAGCATAATAAATTATGAACATAGGTAAGTGAAGTAAACGATGTTTTTTTGTTAAATAATTTTTTTATTTTATTTCTGGAACAATATTTGTAGGGTTGCAGTATACAGCATTAGAGAAGCAAAAAAATCGAAATTTTTTAGGAGAGCGAAATAACATTCTGTAATATCAAAATCACCATTTAGAGTTAAAAACAAAAGTTTACTCCCGACCTGAAGTGTTTCTGAATTGAGGCCAAAAAAGTATAATTGAAAAAAAATTCCAGTTCCGAGAAATAAAAAGTGAAAGTTTACAATCTCAAAGCGACAGGAACCTCAAAATGAAGCAGGCTCTGTTGATGATCACGATAAAAAGTGCAATTTTCAGTTTGAACAAAAAATAAAAATTTGCTCCCGAGATATTGAGTTTGCTAATTTGGGAGAAAATAAGTTTTTCCTAGAAAAAGTGAAGCAATTCCGAGTATAATTTTTCATGCAAAAAGCTCATTTTTGCCGAAAATGTCGGTTATCTAGCTTTGTACTGCAACCCTTTATTTAAAAAACGTATAAAATATATTTTACAAAAAAAAACAGTGTCATATTTGAATTTTGTGTTTTGTTTTTCATAAACACCCAATGTTTTTTTAAATCTTTATAACTTTTGACTTGATTAAGATATTCATCGTTTTATTTTCATTTTAATAGCGCTTATTATATTCTTTTGTAATGCACAAAAAAATATCAAAAAGGTGTAGTCGAGAATGGCGCGAACTCGTGAACTTATTTGTAATTTGTAATTTATTGAAAAAAAGTCCCTAGGGCTAAGTAGCCCTCTAAGGAACAAAATATACATAGTGATATTCTTAAAACTAAGATCGTGGCACAGTAATTGGATATGTGTATATAACAGTAGATTAATACTATCTATTAATATTAAACATAGGCCGTTAGAATCAACAAATTATAGGTTGAAGTACATAGTAGTATTATCATTATACGATATGTGTTAAATAAGATCAAAAACTACATTAGTACCAAGAGGTCGACATAATACTAAATACTATTACGAATGGGTAATTTCGAGTAAATTATTTGAATAAATAAATAAATACTTAAAAAATATATCTTTTAAAATGATAGTGAGAAGGCGCTTCTCTGATAGTTAGTGGTATTTTATTTCATAAACGTGCCCCTGTGACCATAAACGATCTTTGGAGTTTATATGTTCTATGCCTTGGTATTTTTAAAGCTAAGTTCCTCTCATGGAGTCTGGCATGATTAGGATGATTTTTATCAATAAAAGTAAAATATTTACTAAAATACTGAGGAGCTTCATTTCTAGATATTGAAAAGAGCAAATTGCCCATAAAGAATTGTCTCCTTTTATCCACGGGCAAGAATCCTGCTCTCTCCCGATAGAGAGTAATGTGTGTTCACTTTTTGGTAAATTGTATATAAAACGGCTACATGCATTTAGTACCCGTTCTAGCTTCCCATTCAGTTCATTCGTTACATCATCGTAAGCAATACATCCGTGATAAAAGAAAGGGAGAATCAAACTCTTAACTAGGAGAATCCTAGTTGAGGTAGGTAAGGAGTCTTTATTTTTATTTAATTGCTGTAGAATTCTGTAGGTGTTCCGAGAAATAGCCATTATATGCTCTTTCCAAGACAGAGCATGGTTCAGCCAGTATCCTAAATCCTTGACCGAGTTTCGAAAAGCAATAGTAACATTACCAACCCTCAAAGGAGAGAGGGCAGCAAGTGCATTCACAGAGGAAGAAACCGAAGGCCCAATAATAATAGCGTTGGTTTTATCTGGATTTAAAGGAAGGCCAATGTTCTCAGCCCAAAGCACGACCCGATCTATGTCCTCTTGGATCTGACTGAGAAGTCTATTTAATTCTGCAGCAGGTCCGGAAAGGTACAATTTGAAGTCATCAGCGTATTCAAGATACTTGCAAAATTTTAGTTCACTTCCAAGATCAGAGGTATACAAGTTAAAAAGCGTAGGTGCAAGTGTGGACCCCTACGGAATTTCACTCTTAACCTCCACCCATGCAGACATATCAGCATTACTAGTCTTTACACTTTGTGAACGATTACTTAAACAGGAAGCAAACCACTTTATTACGGAATTGGACATTTTGAATGATTTGAGTTTTTGTAAAAGTAAACTGTGGTTTATTGTGTCAAAAGCCTTAGAAAAATTGAAAAGTACCACAACCGTAACCTACTTTATATCGATCGCCGGCTTAATATCAGTAGTGATTTTAAGGAACGCTGTGAGTATACTGTGTTTGGCTCTGAAGCCCGATTGCATGGGGTCTAATAACTTATTGGTATCTAGAAAATGTGTTAGTTATTTGTGCACAATTCGTTCAAGTGGCTTTGATAACGCATTAAGGATAGAAAATGGCAGGAAGTCTTCATGGAAGTAGGACTGGTTATTTTAGGTATCGGTTGAATTAGTGCCTTTTTCCATATATCTGGAAAAATATCACATTGTAAAGATGCATTATAAATCTCCAATAATATTGGAAAGATAACTGGCAGAGCTAACCAAATCATTTTTATTGAGATTCCATCTTACTGATTGCATTAGAATTAACTTCTGTTACTTTCTTGAGGAAAGTCTCAGGAGTTATGTCAGAAAAAAAGACATCATATTCGTCAAAAGTTTGCAAAGGTAAATTGTAGGAGGCAGTTGGAAATTGTATCGCAATAGGTTTTAACATGAATCTAGTAAAGAAGTCACTAGGAGAGAAATTCTGATCAGGAGATTCCTGTTTGGGTTGAATTACACGCAGGCGCCTGAGAAGATGAAAAATGTTTTCATTTTTGTTTTTATTTCTGATTGCGTTGAAGTTAAATCGAGTGTGACAGTCGCTAATTTTCGTTTGTACAAAACTCTAAAGTTTACAAAATTCCGCTTGTATACTACTATTCCTGTTTCTTTTTGCTCATCTACGTTTCGTGTCGCTTTCCCCCATCAATTCTCTTATTTCTGCCGTTATCCATGGAACCGTTTTCCTTCAGGAACGTGGTACATATAAAGGCGCAAATTCATTATATGCATCAGTCAAAATGGTAATTAGACCATTTACCTTTGTATTCACGTCACGAGCTGAGGATAAGTTCGCCCAATCATATGACATCAAATGATCCTGAAACTCTTGTTCTTTGATTAGTGTAAGATTTCGAGTCAGTCAGGAGTAGGTTTAGGTAGGAGATTACTGGACATTCGGTACTCAATGTTGATAAGATCATGATTAGATAGGAATGAAATTATATGCTGTGAATAGGATAGTACTTTATCGAGGTCATCTACTATAATTAAGTCTATGCGTGTACTAGTAACATTAGAATGATGAGTGGAATCATGTGGTACTGTAGAACGTCACGCGGAGTAAATAACAGATTTCAAATGTTTAGTTAGATTGATATTCGAATTTAAATTAGTGTTCAAATCTCCAGTAAGTATTATACTATTGTAATTTGGAGTATGTGTAAATATTTTAGATTCAAGTTTTTGACTATAGTTAGCGTTAGAGAACAATCCCCCGAAATACACGTCAACAAAGAGAAAGTCAGCGACAGGATAATTTGCCTGTGGACTCACTCTTACTAATGAACCCCTGAGACTTTGATGTATATCAAGGCAGACCCCGCCCCCTTCTTCCTTCTCTGTCCCTTCGAAAGAGCATGCAACCCTCCAAAAACATTGCACTTGAAGGGATGTCGGGCTTAAGCCAAGTTTCAGACACTGCGATGATATGGTATGAACAGGTACTAAAATAAGGTGTAAACTCAAGGAAATGTGCTGAGAGAGGCTGAGCATTGACGTGGCAAAAGCTTAACTTGTCGATGAGATGGATGAACAGGTCAAATTCCGATATATGTTTTTATTTTCTAGAAGACAAAGCTCATAGTAAAGTATATAGTTACAGTAAAAAATAATAACCAAAACAAGCCAGGCTACTTGAAAGGGGACATATATAAACCGAATTTCTTCATTAAATGTGGTGTGAGAAGCCATACCCTAAATTTGCAAAAATAAAATTAAGTAAAGATATGCTCAACAACGGAATATTCCCCTTTATGAAGTGTGAAACATTTCTCTCCGCATGACCTAATAATAAATTGTAGTAAATACCTCCATGTGGCAACTAGATTCACCACTAGCCAAAATATGTCAAACAGAATACATACAAGCAGGAATACATAGAAAAAAGTAGAATCCAAAACGCAGTAATAAGAAACTAAAATAAAGTTATTTAAAAAAGGATATTTCCTTAGAATGACGATATTGTTCTTAAAGATGATTCTACGTTCATAGAGTGGTTGCTAGCGAAATCCATCGAGATCGTGAGGATAAGTAAGTATAATTCTCTGCGATCCTTCCTCCTTACGGCAGAAGGTCTGAGCACCAGAAATCCATAGAAACTTGAGCTTGATAGGTCTTTTAAAGTTTAATGCATCCTTATATATCAGACCATTGTATTTTGTTAAAGTTTCGCCAATTTTGTTTGTCAGAGAATCTCGCTTTTTCTTGCGTTTCTCAATTAAACGAAAACAAGTCTCTTGCTGACTAAATTTCGCAATTATAATTGGAGGTCGGGACTGACCTGAAGCATTGTTTTCATAGGGTCGTGTTCTGAAAATATGAATAAGACCCTCTTTGGAGTAAGACGTTTCCAAAGCGGTTGCAATTTGATTTATGACAGCTGGAAGGTCTTCCCTCTGTTTAAAAGGCAATTCATAAATGTCTATTACATTGGCTTGAGAAGCCTGCTCCAAAAAATTGCACCTGCGCTCCAAGTGCGCCACCTGGGAAGTCAATTTAATTTCATCAACTGAAAGTTTCTTTGTTTCGTGGAGATTTTTCTGGAGAATCCGACCAAAAGGAAAAGACAAAACCGAGCAAAAGACAAATGCATCAACTCACCACAAAGATAGGCTGGGCAAGGCAGTATGCATCCCGCATTCAGTGTGTCATTGACTACATAACACCTGGCAGGACTTTCACTGTCAAGGTTTGAGAGTTCGCGCGCAAACTGCGGATCCGTCATCACACACTCAACAATTCAAAGCTACTGCCCATCAGGCAGCATATTGTTGATATTGTTGATGGTATCAAGACCTTCTGGTGGAAGAAGTTTCTTTCAAGCCACCAGCATCTGGCCCGCATTCTTATATCTAAAGTCGGAAGGGCCTATTCCGGAGTGGTTGATGGAAGGGCGCACAGTGCTCCTGCCGAAGACGGACAACTTAGATGATCCTAAGAATTACAAGCCAATAACTTGTCCGAACACATTGTATAAGATCTTCATAGCTATCCTAAATGATAGGATTGTTCGGAAAATTGGACGTATATAGCGAGAGATGTACGAAAAACGCGGCTCAAAGAAAGGCGTAGCAGAATGTCGGGAGAACCTGTTCGTCGATAGTTGTGTCTATGAAGACGCAGCATTCTATTAAAGCTATCTACCGATAGCCTGGATTGATTACCGGAAGGCTTTCGATTCAACCTCACACGGACTTATCATCTGTCTGTTGGAAAGCTTAAAGGTGCAACCACACATCGTGAGGTGCATAGAGAGATTAATGCTGCTTTGGAAAACCAGATTTACTATCTCATCTGGAAAACAGGGTGTGATCACTAATAGTGTCAACTTTCAGAGAGGTGTGTTTCAGGGTGACACCATGAGCCCTGTCCTCTTTTGCCTCACATTATTGCCATTATCTCTCGCACTTCTCCATTCCGAAGGGTACCTCTGCAGCAAACCTGGAAATCGAAAGCATAAGGTCACTCATGTATTTTACATGGATGATCTTAAGATCTATGCTAAAAATCAAAAAAATGCGTTTCGGGTGTCGGGTGTGTTCGCTCGGCGTTCGGTAGAGGTCGTGACACAGCCACTTCTGTTTGACATACTGGAGTGTCGATTTGACTATACTGATAGTGAGTCTAAATCACCTGTGGATATTCAAGCAGACTATAAAATTATGGTCTGCCTGACTATGAAGAAAAAATTGTGGATGGTACTTGAAACTATCTAGATTATCAAGCTGACCATGTAAATTTTGACACTTCAAGTTTGACTATCCATTTTTCTCCGGGTAGGCTTCAATTTGAACATTTTTGTACCTTCCGTTGTTTTTAATAATTGAATTTATCAAAAATAACGTTCTCAGTATGAAACAGTCCAAACAAAGAACTAAACTCAAGAGGCATGTATTTGGCATGTATTTTGAAAACAAGTGTCTGGAATTTTTTGAGAATTCATAAGTAATCTTCAAATTTCACAGCAATTCAAATTTCACAACAAAATTTTGTGGTCGAACAGACAAATTTTGTACATATTTTTTCATTTAAAATATATAATGTGTTTAACAATTTTTTCCTCGAAACTGATTAGACGTAACTGGCCTAACTTATACCAGTAATCAACAATATTTACTACTAATTCTATTTAAGGCGATTTCTTTGAAATTTAGATTATTACTTTTCACGAGTCAGGTATGACTTACAAATAAACGGAAGAGAATACAGTTTTTGGAATTAGTAAGTCAACTTTTTTCAGTTGTTTGTCTAGGTCTGCAGTACATTTGTATCTCTTTGTCGAGTCTTTCTACAACACAAATTGCGCTTCATATTGAAAAGAGAAAAATGAGAAAAAAAGTGGTAATAGAGAAAAATGCGTCTGATTTAATAACAAAAAGCTGGTGCATGATTTTACGAGTAAGAAACATTTTCAAAAAGTTGAACAAAATTATTTAGTTTCACAACATTGCACGTAAATGAAAAGAATTTCGGATTGATATTTCAGGACGAGCTTTGTCATCAAAGACTTTTTATATTATCTATACATGGCACAGTTTATATCCATAATTTAAAAAAAAAAATAATTGTGTAATTGTCACACATGAGATTGTATAAAAAAAACGAGAAGGTCGTAATTTACGTCGTAAGCGTTTTCTTAGCAAGATGATGGTGTGCGAATGCCTGCATTTAGGATCGAAAATTGAAATAAGACATTTTTTGTACTGGTAAGTATTAAATATAATAATATTTTATTATAATCAAGAAATTAAATTTTTCTTTAAAATCTTCCTACACTTTTTAAAAAGTCAAGAATTCTAATGTCAAAAATCGATGCCTTAAACACCATCCGAGGTAAATCAGCGTAAAAGTTTCATATTCGTATGTCTCGTAAAAAACCTACTGGAATCTGCTTAACGAATTGGTCGCCTCGAAAATCGTAAAGTTGTCAAAAATGTTTAATTTTGAAACGATTTTTAAAAAAGCCAGGGCAAAATATAATTTGAAAGATTATTTGTGTTATCAGATCTGTGTCATTATAAAGGTAATAATTGTTGATAAGAAAAGACATATATTATAAATTGTCAGTGATTCATGAATATATTTTCCTCAAAATAAAAGAATAATTTTTACATTCAGGGTAAACGTAATATGTTTCCAAAACGCGACAACAGTTAAAATGATAAAAAATTCTTAATTATGTTCTATTGAGTAACAAAGATATAAATATCGGGCTCTAATAATAGTTACGAATTACGGAAATTGACCTACTTCCTTAACTACTGTTTGTGGGTTAAACTCCAATTTTGTTTTTTGTCCTTCACCAGATTCCAGATAACACAACTCGTTTGCGTGAGGCTTATGTTTGAAAAAACACTTTTTCAAGAATATTCAAGATTTGTTTTAAACGCTTCTCTATCATGCAATATTCCCGATAAAAAAATTCAATCATGATCCTGGCGACCTTGATGAAATATTCAAATTCAGAAAGATTATTGTTTTCTATCCTAAGCTGTATTTTGATCGTTTTAATTAAGCATTTGTGCAATAAATGATGACAATAAAAACCGTGACTACTGATACAGACATTTCGGTGCGAACTTTCAGTATGAATAGCAGGAAGTGGAAAAGGAGTTTGTTAGTTATTCTGAAATTCAGCATAAGAAGCTATTATTAATTTACAATTATCACACCAAATGCAAGTTTCACTGAAATACAGCCTTCTCATAAAAACCCCAATTAGACATAAAATAAATATACATACATATAGTCTCAAAATAAACACACACCGTTCTTCTCACGATTATGAAAGTAAGTAGTATAATTAAGAAAAATTTATCATTCTAGTTTGAGGTCTAGTTTTGATTCCCAACGACGGTCACATTTACCTGAGATATGAAAGAATGCGGCAGGTGATATCGTCGCATACTGAGTGTTTTCGTTGGTGTAAACGAATGTATGAAAGAGCTTGCAAGTTAAACCAAAGTATTGTATTTTTTCAAAATTTTTCCGGAACGATTCGAAAAATTAAAGGTATGTCCAATTAGTCTAAAATTCTATGAACTTGTCAGGTATTTCGAAAACAAATGTATTTACTGAGTTGTAAATGTTGTTGAAACATCCACACTCGATTTTTTATCACTAAGCCCAAAGTTAATTAGTTTATATCTCTGATATTGATCATTTCAAATTTTCGCTCTAATGTAGTATCTGAAAAAAGTTTATTTTTATATTATTTGTCGCTTCAAGGAAGAAAGAAGTTTAAATTCAGAAGAAATCATACCTATTTTGAAAAAATAATAAAGAAAAATAATTATAATGTGACGAATAATACATAAATCAACATTCTAAATGTAAAATTTTTACTAATTTGCTAACATTGCGATTTGATTTTTCGCAGATGAATAAGATACTTCTTTTTCTGGGAATATGTTCAGCTTTTGCTTTAGGCCGTGAAGAGGCAGCACCTGCTGAAGAGTGTGAGAGTAAGTAATATATCATTTTATAATAATTAAATCTAAAAAAAGAAAAATTGTGCTATAATTTTTTCATGATGA
This sequence comes from Andricus grossulariae, assembly GCA_011634705.1. Taxonomy (NCBI): domain Eukaryota; kingdom Metazoa; phylum Arthropoda; class Insecta; order Hymenoptera; family Cynipidae; genus Andricus; species Andricus grossulariae. Next base: position 120,098,319 of record JAABKJ010007545.1, read on the forward strand.
TTTGACACTGTGAGCTTCAAAAATACCAATAAATATTGCTATTTTCGAACTATATCTTCCGTAATTATTTTCCAGAAATCGTTGGTTGTTACTTTGGGGGAGGCTCGATAGACGACATCGATACGCTTCTTTGCACCCACATGTTTTATGGTTATGTTGGATTTGATGAAGATATTTCTATTAAAATTATTGAACCATATGACTATGTGAAAGGTCGAGCTTATATGGACGTCAAAGGTCTTCAGAAAAATAATTCAAAGTTGAAAATCTTAGTTTCCGTGGGGGACAAGTACGACGACTTTGGGAATAGTACTAACAATGAGTAAGTTTCATTTTTCATCTATGATTATGGACAAAATCCTAGATAATTGAAATAGATCAAAACTTATCTATAAATCCATTAATAATAAACATGTGTAACGGTCCATGAAAAATACCGAAAAATCGGGCCACTTTTTTCATAGAACGTCAACAGTTACTTTTTACTCCTATTGATTGTTATTTTCTTCGGAATTATGTGTTCCAGCAAAATTGATAAAAATTAGGGAAATATAGTGGTTGTGATTGGAGGACTAGTACAGTCTTTTTGGGAAATTTAATTTAAATAGTGATATCTCAAAATATAACAAAGTTTGGGATGGGGTTATCAATTGGATAAACTGATAGTTTGTTTTTGATAATCAAGTCGGATATATGAAAATCAACTTTTACCAAAGAATAAAAAATTAAACAAAATAACTTTTAATATCAATCAGTATGTTTTCTTTTGACCCCCTGATGAGAAAGTCCAAATTGAGTTTGAAATAGCTGGTCCTTAGTAGTACAAAAAAGGGCGGAGGAAGAATAGGTAAAAATAATTTTCCAAAATAGAAACTAGTCTTACGATTCATTCCAATCTGCAGGTTGCCTATAAATACAATTAGGATTCTTTTTATTCAAGGCATACATGTTTACCTAAATTTATCAAAAGATATCTATGTTTCGTTAAATTATTGAAAGAAGGATGTGTTGATATAAGCAATTTCTAGAAATATGTGAATTTTCAGATTATTTCTCTTCGAATTCGGAAAATGTAATAGTCTGAATATATTCTTTGAGAATCAACCAAATATTACCTTTTTAGCTTACCTTATAGCGTACTGACTAATCCGACTCTGAGAGAAAAACTTGTCAATAACATTGTCAACTTCGTGAAAGAATACGGACTCAGTGGTATAGATCTCGATTTGACCAATCCTCCTCAAAATGGTGGACGTCCTTCTGATAAGGAAAACATAGTTCTACTTTTAAAGGGCCTCAGAGAAGAATTTGACAAAGGAGGTCTCATTTTATCTGCATTAGCTGATCCTAGTGAAGCGACTGTTAAGATATTATACGATATTCAAGGTATATCCAAGTATGTGCATTTCATAAATTTAAAGACTTTTGATTTTCACGGAATCCTTGATGCGGATCAGAAACTTGGGCATTCTTCTCCACTGTATCCTTCATCAGAGGAAAATGCTGACGACCGTAAGAAGAACGTTGTAAGTATTTTTCATTTGTTTTTATCATGGGCAAAATTTTTGGAAATAGACAAGTCGGCTGTAAGGAAGAAAATATTTAAGGCAAAATTTGAATTATTTGTTGCTCTAGCAACGAAAACTTTTTTTTTCTGGGTGGACACTTTTATCGCCGAAAAAAATTCCCGATTATTCTCCAATTCGTAAAAAATTTCCCGGGCATTGAAACTTAAAACTTCAAACTATTAAAGCTAAAGATTTTTTCCTTGAAAGTAATCATCAAAACTAAACCACGTAAAGCAGCCAAAATTAAACTCATTTGAATTGGCGTCTTTCCAAATTAAATGTTATTTGTTTTTCTCTGCATGGTCTCAAATAAATATTTGTAAAATATTGCTGTTTTGTTTTAAAGTTGTGAACAAATTTTCGTATGGCTCTGTTGAGATTCAAACCCAGGACTTCTCGATGCCGGTTGCTTATAGGATATTGTGTAAAATGAATCTGGTATTCTCCGTAGCTTAGTGGGCTAGATCACCAGACAGTTAATTATGCTAACCAAATTTCACCACTTTCATCAGAAAAGTTGAGGTTTTAAGTTGAAAAGTTGAATGGTTTAGGTAAAAGTTGATTAGAAAAAAATTGAATTTCTAACCAAATAATTCAATATTTAACCAAAGGGTAGAATTTTAAAATAAAATAATTCAACTTCAACCAAAAACAGTTACATTTTCAACCAAATAGTTACATTTTCAAGCCAAAGTAATACATTTTCAGGAGAAAGTTGTATTGTCGATCTGAAACGGTGAATCATTAGACATTAAAAATGAATTTTCAACCTCAAAGGATGACTTACCTACAGTAAAGGATTATTTTTAATCCAAAAATACGGGTTTTATATCCCAACAACAAAGCAGTTCAACAAAGCATTTGAATTTTCGACCAAAAAAGATGACTTTTCTCCAAAGTAATTTAACTTTCACCAAATAGTTGAATTTTCAAACTACAAAGACGAATTTTAGGTCAAATTGTCGAATTTTTGAACAAAAAAGATTACGATTCCACCAAAAACAGTTGCATTTTCAACTAAAATTTGAATTTTCGAATCAAACGGACCATTTTTTCAGAAAACAGTTGAAGTGTCAACCTGAAAAAGACAATTTTCGGCAAATAACATCAATACTTCAAAATATATACAGATTTGGTGAATTTATTCAGTTTAGAATTAAGCACTAGAAATTCACAGGTTACTTCGATGCAGATCCGCGTTATCCTGTGGATACAGGAGAAGCAGTGGTGTAATTGGTTGAAATTAGACAATTTAATACCCTGGTCGACACAATAACATCAATACTTGAAATAGCTTAATTTGAAAAAAGATAATAATAATAATGTTAAGCAAACTATTTCATCTACAACAAAATAGTTGAGCGTTCAATTGAAGGAACAGAATTTTCAAAAAAATTTTAAACAAAAAAGGTAATTTCTCTATCATAAAATATGAATTTTCGATATAGACTAATGATTTTTTCCCCAAAATATGTAGTTACATTTGAAAAAAGGATAAATTTTGAAAAAAAGTTTAATAAAAAAAAGTAGTTAAATTTTCATTAAAATAGGTGAATTTTAACCCAAAAAGGATTAAGTTTCAACCAAAAGTATTTGGATTTTCTTATTGAATACTATTAATTCAGTCCGCATTAAAGCCAAAAGACGAAAAAAAGGATAATTTTCTAAAACAGGGGAAAGAAGAAATTCTTTAAAAGAGAAGCAAAGAGGAGAATAATGGAAAATGTATGAATTCTGTCAATAAAATTAAATATATTATCTATTCTTAGTCGATAATTATTATATAGATATCTTTTACCAGAAAGGAAGTTTTATTATGTCCTGCTGTTAAAATAAAAAATAACCATTATTTTATGAATTGTAAAGCTGTTTATTGAAAACTAAACAAAATTCTTGGTCCGCGTCAAAATGTCTGGTCATTTCTCAGTTTCCTATTTCAGTGGCCACTCTGTTATTTCTACTTAGAGTAGTTGAGTTCATAATGTACTTACTTATTAACATTTACAATTTGATATTTCGAATTTTTCAAATGGTAATTTCAAAGCTCAACATTTTTTAATATCGAAAAAACATTGAGTTCGATTTAAATGCTTTGTTTATTTGGCATTTCTTACCTAGGATTATATTGTGAAATATTGGATTTCGCAAGGTGCTCCACCGAACAAGTTAGTAATAGGAACTGCTTTTTACGGAAGATCTTATACTTTGGCTAGCCCGAAACAAATTGGTAGAGGCGCAAAATTTACGCACGAAGGAAAGTGTGGTAGTTCTCCAGAATATTACAACATATGTCCGTTGTTAAAGAAAAAAGAATGGAAGCGTCTCTATGACAAAGAACAGCAAGTACCATATATCTACAATGGGACTGAAGTTGTTACCTATGATGATGCGGAGTGAGTCTTCAAATAAAATTGTTTTCAAATTTGTGTTCAGCTAACGATTTGAATATTAAAATTTGATGATTATTCCTAGATCCATTAGGACGAAGGCTGAATATGTGGAGAAAATGAATCTTGGTGGTACTATGGCATGGAGTGCAAATCAAGATGATTTCCACGGACAATGTGGAGAAAAGTTCCCACTTCTGAAGACATTGAACAGCGTTCTCAGAAACAAATGTTGAATTCTTGTAAAAATCTTAGTCGTAAAAATAAAGAATTGATTACATCTTTATGAATGCATATTTGTTTTAATTCCTAAGTACAAGCTGATTGAAATTAACTTTTAAAATTCAGTCCAGGCATCTCGCACAAGAAAAGGCTTTTTTATCGTGTTAACTAGACAGAGGGGATTTCTTACTAACATTATTCACAGTGCACGATATATTGCTGAAAAAATGCCAAAAATCGTTTTTGCGCATATTGACTCTCTCTACCACATTTGAGAGCATAATGTTAAAGAAAATTGAACGCGACACAATTCTAAAAAAATCTAAAAAAAAACAAGAACCTTCTATTTCAGTAGGCGCTAAATGATAGCCCTTCAAATTAGCCGGATTTTTTTTCAAAAATGACTGCAAAATAAAAGGCCGAAGTTAGCATCTGTACTTTGCAAACATGTTCATGTCACTCAAACAACTGTTATGTATGTCATTTAAGTTTTACGCAACTTTTAGCAATTCTGAGGAAAGCAAGATCTATTCTCAATATGTCATGAGCTACGACCTCTTAAAGTTGACCAACTTTTACCCATTTTTTAGGTAAAATTACTCGTGAATTTTTTTTTTCAAACTAGGTCCATGACCACGTTATGACCATCAAAGTTCGACTCTGCTCATACATATGCATCCTTAATTCTATATAATTTTTTAGAAAAAAATTGTATTATCTTACGTAGAAATTTTAAAAATATTTAAACTATTCATCACAGAGGAAACAATTATTTTAGAGTTTTGATAATAGAGGTTTTTTATTGGATTAATAATAAAATAAATAAGTTAAACCCGTTTTGTTATTAATTGTAATAACATAATTATTTTTTATTTAATAATTGTTTTCAAAAATTTGTAAATAATTTCAAACAGATTTATTTGTATTTCCATTTGCTGTCAACAACAGCTCTTCTGGAGGTAGGTTACATACCTGTAAAATGAGCACAAAATTCATAACGAGAAAATTATTATTGAAACAATTGTAGAAGAATTAATTTCTTTTCAGTTAACATTTTCTGAAATGCGTACTTTTGAATAATTACAGATCCATATACTTTGAAAAAACTAAACGCGAGTAATATGCCCGAACAAATGGGTAAATGTAGTCAACTTTGGGAGAACATGACGCATGACCTATTGGGGCTCAGTCATTCTTTATTTTTAGAATTACTGGAAATATGGTCTTATGAAATTGATATTTAAGGCATATTCTGTAAATTTAACAGGATACAAATTATAGACGCAAACCTCAAAATTTAATTTTTCAGTCATTACAAAAAATCTGGTGAAGTTAATGAATCATAACGAGGAACCAACTAAAGACAGACGGTTGATTTTTTTTAATTTTCTGAAAATTTTACTTCAAAATATGATTAATAATTAAATGCCACTTTATCTGTCAGTCATTGACAACCAGTAACTGATACCAAATATCTTTTCAAATAATACAGCAAATAACTCAAATTGTTCTAAGTCAGCTGAAATGATTTTTTAATTAGATTTAATTGAAGCATCAGAGTACTGTTAAATAATTTGGATTTCGAAAGTGTTTCAGCGAAGATATTTTCAATTGACTTTACTATTTGAAGAAATTGTTAATCACATATTAAAAAATCGCGAAATTGCCTGTGAGATTAAATTTCAAAAATAAAAAAATTATAAATTTTTGTTTTCATACCTGTAAAGCCATATATTTTTATTCAAAACTAGAAAGAAAGTAAATAGGGCATGAAATGCAACAAAAAACCTTAGCATTGTGTTACGATACTGAGTAAAAATGATGCAGTTATTTAAAAAAAAAGTCTTTCTATAAAAAAATTGATGTGTGATAAACATTATAATTTTGGACAACCTTCACATAATATTTGCATGCAAAGAAGGTGAAACATTTATCTAAAACTATGTTATCACTATTAAATCCGTTATAATTATCAACTACTAAGTATCAACTTAAGATACGAAAATCGCCCTGTAGTGGTAATTTTTATCATATATAGAGAAAAACTGTCAAATAAAATACAACAGCATTGGAAACAAATGAATGATGCTAACACGTGTTATACTAACTTCAATAATTAATAATGACCTACATTATGATCTCCAAAGAATTTATGAGGTTTAGACAGCAATTTTCGTGTACCTGAAATTGCGAATAGAAAAACTAAATGGCATTTACACCTAGGTGTGCATTTAACGTAGTTCATGAGGGTTAAAAAATCACTGCCTTTAAAGAGATTATTGTTTTGATTTTAGATTCAAACGAAAATTAATCTAATTACACTAGGCTAATAAATTATACAATCAAACAAATTTGAACTTGCCAATAACATTTACGAGGTATAAAACATAACGGTTAGCACTATTCAAAAATGGTTTCTATGGTTCAATTGCATTTTTCATGTTTAAGAAAAGAACAGTAAGTCCTATCAAAAAAATTAAAAGACGACTTTTTGTATATTTTTGGATGTTCAAAAGAACAACCGTGAGTTCTATTTAAAAAAACTAAAACACAATCTCGTAGGCCTTCATATAGACAAAAATGGGAGTTTTGAACTCTTTTTTAAAAGCATGTTCTATTCTCGTCCTTTTTTTCCAGTCCTTAAAAAAGTGTGCCAAAGCGCAATCTAATCTGATCAGTCTTACAAAAGTGAAAGAATGTAAAAGTTGATTACAACAAATTAATGAGAAAAATTATTCGTTCTAAAAGTGATCTAATAAAAAGTAAAATCTTTCATGAATAAAAATAGTTGAAATTTTATTGTTTCAAAAATTTGTTTGAACAAAATTTATACCTATTGTTTGCTTTGCGATAAGATAAACTTAATTTCCTGAGCCACATGTTGCCAATTGCTCAGAAAGAAATATATTTTTTTTTATTATCATCCTTGCTGACAACACTATTTAGTGAAACTAATTTTGACGAAAAATCTTTTGATCTGAATGATACCACAAGAAATTGGACAAGATTCTCTTTTTGTCTGGACCAGGACTCAACTAGAAAATTCCAAAATTCAAATTTTCGCACTGATTTCGCATGATTAATATCTCCGAAAATATTGAACACTCATGAAATAAAAAACAATAAACAAAATATGTTTCTAAAAGTTTTAGGAATAATTATCTTACACATTTCGTTCCATTTTTGTTAAAGATACACTTTCTTGATTTTATAAATTGTTTTCGAAATGATTAGGTATTTTTGAAATAGATGTAATCCGTAAAGAAGTGTCAAGTGTAAGAACATTCAAGTAGAAAACCTTTAATCAATAGCTTATATATATGCTTAAATTTTCAATCATCTTATTCTACTTTCTACAGATCTCAATCAGAGAGTTTGAAATCAACGTTTTATAGATATATAGAATTATGAGATAGTTATAACTGTGAGTTTTTATTAAACGTTAACTGTCTGAATATAAAACTGAACAATTATACATACAATTTAATACTGATCATTGTGATATGTTCAACTGTTTATCATTTAATGAAAGTAGTTCGCCGTCATTCCGCAGTTGAGAGAGTGAAAATGAGTACATGAGAAAGTGAAGTTTTCATTGAACAAATTATTATAATGAAAAAAATATGAAAAGATTGCGCTATGCGTGGCAAGAATTTTTTAATGAATACTCCAATAGGACCTTTTGCGAGAAAAATTTTCCCTTTTAAATCGACATATCGATTATACTTTGAAATATCAACTTTTTTTATTCGAATTATTCTGAAATTGATTGCACCCCTCCCACACTCCAATTATTCTTGAGCAGGGATTGGTAATCACTTATGCTTGTTTCCTAAGTACACCAAAATAAAAATTTTTTGAAATAACCAGTTTATTCTAATTTTTCGAAAATCTAATAATTTTGATTTGAAAAGATTGAAATCTCATAAATAATGCATACATATATAGTTCCCTCAAAATCGAAGAATGATGTTTACATAGAAATTAAACTTGATACTTTTTTTAAACTTGAAAGTAGGTGAAATAGTGAAATTGAATAACGAAGCAATGAAAATCAGACTTTAGTTCTTAGTTTCGAGTCCTTCGCAAGATTTGAGATAACAAATCTTGTATGTGTAAACCTCATATTAATAAATGCGAACTCATTTCGAGAATATTCCCAATTCTTATTGAATGAACCTTTTGTCATTATGGTGCAATATTCTTAATAACAAAAAAGCAACGCAATTATGATATTGATGAAATTGACGAGATATTCATCTTTCGAAGGACTCTTGTTCTGCCCTAAACTCTACAATAAGTAGATTCATAGTTTCAAATTACTTTCGATCAAGCATTTATGTCATAAATTATTTCCCAAAGGCCCTATATACCCATCTCCAATTTTGGCACGATACGGAGAAATAGGAAAAGGATTTTCCAAAATCAAGTGTCCCTGACGTACAGCTTTCTTCTACAAAAATAAATGAGATAGAAAAAATATATCCGCTAAATAAAAAGAGTTTATTTCTTGATTATAAAAGCAGAAAATATAAGTAAGAAAAACGCATAATTTACGTCTAGATTCTACTGCTACCTTTTAGACAAAAAATTACATATAGTTTATACATAAACAAAATTATGTACAATTTTTATATTTCATACAAACTATGTATAAAACGAATACAAATTATATATAATATTTCACAGTATGTATAATTTATCTGCCTGCGTTTCCAACTGTGCAATATTTACATAAGATATTAAATGATTCGGCAAAGACTATACGTAAATGAAAGTGTAAAAAGGCTTCCAAATGAAAATGAATTATTGCATTTTTTCAAAAATCTCGAAAAACGTTTAAAAAAATGCAAGGTGCGTCTAATTAGGCTCAGTTGCCCTCACATTATTGAATCGATAGACTTCAAAATACTTGAATTTTCGAAAACTGCAAAATAATTCAAAGGTGCGTGGATTTGTTGAGTTAAAAATATTCCTAAAACTTCCATTTTCAAGCTTTTATCAGCAAAAACAAAGAATTCATTAGTACAGTGTTGATAAGTCTCTTCAGCTAATAATATGTTGAGGCTGCTAATCATCTCTTGATTATTTCATATTTCCGATACTAATAATTCTAAATTTAAACTTTCGTTTAGAGTGATTTATTGTTTACGCTCAATTATACGTAACATGTTTTCAATACTTGAAAGCAGGTGAAATAATAAAAAATTTTGCATTAGGATTTTTTTCATAATAAAGATATGAAAATTGGACTGTGATAATAACTTCGAATTATAAATACGAACCTAGTGACGTAATTACTAATTGCTTCTAAAAATAGCTTTTATCTCTTGGCCTACATATGATTTGAGATAAAAAATCTTGTCTGAGTGAAGCCCATATTCAGAAGAGAGAATTCTTTTTAGCAATATTACAGATTTATTTTAAATGTCTTTCAAGCATTCATGAAGCATTTTTGAAAATAGAAAATCACCAACGCGATTACGATTCGCATGAAATTGGAGAAATATTCACATTTTTAAGGATAATTAATTTTCTCAAGCTATACAGTGTAGATTCATAGTTTTAAGTAGGCATCTATGCCATCAGTTATTTCTCCAAAGGCCGTATCTACGTCTAGGTTCTAGTTCCTCTCTATATTTTCTGTTGCTTCAAAAATATCACAACAAATTAAGGAAAATATTGACAATGACAAATTAAAATGTTCAATTTGTAGCTTTTTCGGGTTTCAATCATGTGCAAAACTACGAAAACTTGCCGACGTTTTAAGATTTCGATTGCTTTTCATAGGTATCGTAGAAAATCTATATAAGAACAACATAACGATTGAAACCCGGAAAAGCTCTGAATTTCAAATTTAAATTTGTCATAATGAATCCTCGTGAAAGTATGAAATCAATTATCAATATTGATAATGGTTGAACTAGATCATATGTACAAATTTTTTGCAGTTGTGTAATTCGAAACTTTTTCTTGGAATATGTCTAGCTTATTCTTTAGATAGTAAACTGCCAGAATAGCATATAAAATATGAGATTAAGTGTAATTTTATGTTATATTTTGATTGAATCTAAAAAAATTATTATTAGTAATATTCACCATCTCCTCAGAAAAAAATTTTGAATGCTTCTATGAATCTCTGTCCGAAAAATACTTCATCACATCTCTAATAATACAAATCTCTTTCATCATACCTTCATCGAAAGATCGATTTTCAATGCCTGTAGAGCAAAGCGAAAGTGGCCGAATGCAGCCAAGTTTTCTTTTCCTCCCTAGGGAGGAAAAGTGATGACGTAGCGGAATGAAAAGAAATAAAACCGCACGTGATTTGCCGAAAGAAGATTCTCTTTATTGTGACGCGATCGTTCCCTCTCTCTTTCCATCCCCGTCATAATCGCACGAGCACTGCAGCAAACTTCAAGTGGCTACTCTAACCTCTTGTCTTCTGTCAAAATATTATAGTCGATCATTCTCAAACAAATGAGTTCGGTTCGCAAACAAAGGAAAATCGATCTTAGATAAAGGTATGATGAAAAATAGCGTGCTGCAATCATAGCCTTTCAACCCTAGTTGTGCAATATACTATTGTATTTTTGAATCGTAAGCAGATTGAGATTTATTTTTGAAATAAGTATTCACTTGAATTTATCTTAGGGGCCGTTCAGAAAATACATGACTTACATTACTGTAACTTTCATATTTAAGACTTTCCCATTTTCTCGCTTTTTCGCTTAGGTGTGAACTGAATTAATAGAACTCAATAAGGAAATCCAACTATTTTCGATTAAAAGTTAGATTCTTTTTGGTAAACAAGTCTATGATTATATTTTTGGTTTGAAATTCATTTCGTTTGGTGAAAAATTCTTTTACTTAGTTGAAGATTTAACTATTTTGTTGAAAATGCGACTATTTTGTTTGAAATTCATCTTTTTTGGTCCAAATTCAATAGTTAGTTAAAAGTTGAACTACTTCTCTGAAAATTTATTTTTGGGTTAAGATTCATCTTTGGCAACAAGTTCAACTACTTTGTTGGAAATCCGTTTTATTTTTAATTGAAAATTATTTTCTGAATAAAAATTGAACCATTTCATTCATAGGCAAAAATTGTTCTTTTTTAGTAAAAAAATATGACTATTTGACAAAAAATGTATCTTTTTTAATTGAAAATTTGAATATTTGGTAGACAATGCGACAGATTGTTAAAAAATTAAATTACTCATTTCAGACTCTAAATCTTTGTTAGAAAATAAACCTTTTTATTTACAAAATTATATTTTCTGGATGAAAGTTCAACAGCTTCGTAGGTGATTCGTCATTTGGGTTTATGAGTTCAACAGTTTTCTTTAAAATTCATGCAGTTTCTCAAAAATTCATCTCTTTTGGTTAAAAAATAACCTTCTTGGTGGAAAATTTATCTTTTTGCTTAAAAATTTTAATAATTGTTTAAAAATTAATTTTTTTGGCTAAAAATGCAACTACTTTGTTGAAAGTTTTTCAACTCTGGAAAAAATTTGTTTGTTTAAGATTCACTTCTCACGTTAAAAAGATAGCCATCGAAAATGTATATGTTTGTTAAAAATTATTTTTTTTATCTAAAAATTCCACTTCTGATTCACGACTCATATTTTTACGTTGGAAATTCTACTATTTCCGTCAATATTCATCATATTCAATTCAAAATTAACTTTCTTGATAGATTCTATTTCAAATCATACAATAAGTTCTGCATGAGGTTGTCAGAATATTTTGGCATGAAAGTATGTTATTCTACACATAAAGTGAAGGAACACTTGTTTCACCGTTTGGCTGCAAATTTTTTTTTCAGGAGTGGTGAGCTGTTGAAGAAAATCTTACAATTTCTTAAAAAACGGCACAATATATTTTTCAAAATGATGCCGTTTTCCACGCAATATACATATTTGGCTGGTTTCTCTTTCAGGTGATGAGGAATTTTTGGCTCTATCGAATGGTCCGAGAAAACTATAAAAAAATTAAAATCTGAGAAGATAGCCGCGGTTTTTCGGAAAACTTTTCTAATTGATTTTCTCGAAAAGCCTAATGTTGGAAAGTCTCCTATTTTTTCAAACATTCGCCTTTTCAGCTTGAAATTTTATATCTTTTGTTGAAAATATGTCTTCTTCGGTAGAAAAATAATCTTCTTTCTTGAAACTTCATCTATTTGGACGAGAATTAAACTATTTGGAAAAAATTTATCTATTTTCGTTGAATTCAACTGGAAAAAAATTCATTTTTGTCCGACCCCCCTTGAAAACGCACCATTGCATGTGCGTGAAGCAGGCGCAATATGGTCGCTTTCGGCCCGGTGACGTTCGCACATGCGCACTCCGTCGTCGGGCCAAAATGACACTTTACGCCCGCTATACGAAACTGTACGCCCGCTACTCATGAGCTGCACCTCGGAAGTGAGAATATGAAGGAATTGATCTTTATCTTTGAAAGAATCGTATTTCTAGAACCGATAGTCTCCCATCTGCAAAGCACGCTATTTCTGACTTTCACCTATAATCTAAAATTGTCAAGTACATCAAACAGCCTTTATCTGCTTCACATGCTTGTTTTCAATTATTATTTTTCACAGAAATAAGATATTTTAAACTCAAACTTCAACTATTCCATTTTTTGGTCAAAATTTAATGTCTCTTTTTTAGGTTGAAAATTGATATATTTTGTTGCAAATTTGCGTTTTAATAGAAAATTGATACTCTCGGTTCCAAATTCATCTTTATAGGTTAAAAATTGAGCTATTTGAAAAACATCAACCTTTTTGTTCGAGTAATAATTGTTAGTTAAGAGTGTGCATTTTGTTAATAAATATTTGTTTTTTTGGCTCCAAAATTTATGTATTTAATAAAAAGCTTGACTATTTGGATGGAAAATTATGTTTTTCGCTTGATATTTCGATTATGTAGTTATTACTGTAACTATTCGGTTAAAAATTCATTTTTACATTCTCATCCAGAGAAGGTATTAAGATTTGTGTAAAATTTGACCTCTCCTGTTTTTTGTCAAATTTCCACGTTTTGAGACCCCCTAAACCCAAAAAACAGGTTTTTACGAATGTGTATGTATGTATGTATGTCTGTCCGTCTGTCCGTCTGCGAGCACGATAACTTTAGAAAGAATGAACCTATTGAATTGGCCTTTGATATACTCTTTTAGTCTCGTAAACGAAAGGTCAAGTTCGTTAGCCAGCCATTTTGGATACAAATTCAAAAAGTGAGCGTTTTTTTGGTTAAAAATGCAAGTGTATGGTCAAAAATTCACCTGTTTTAGTTGAGGATTCAAGTATTTTGATGAAAATTGGTCTTTTTTAATTATATTCAACTGTTTTTTATTTGAAATTAAAATCTTTCTTGGTTTAAATATCAACTATTACATATTCTGGTAAAAATTAGTATTTTCCGGTTCAAAATTCATCTGTTTTGTAGAGAGTTTGTCCGTTAGGTTTTAAAATTCAACAATTTGGTAGAAAATTCAACTTTTTTGTGGTAAACTTATGTAGTTTGTTGATAATAATTCATCTGTTTTGTTCAAAATCTAACTATTTGGTTGAATATACAGTTGTTTTGTTGAAAGCAAATTTTTTTGCCTTGAAAATTCAACATTTTGGACAACCCCTTATTAGCCATTGAGACAATAAGTAGCCAATCAGTGAAGAAGTTCAAAAATATTCTTTTAAGAAAAGTAAAGAAATAGTGGCATTAGGAGACAATTTTAAGAAAATAGTGCATTTAGTGTCATTTGTTTCGAGCTAGTAACAAAATAGTGTAATCGCTCAAAAAAAAGTGTAAAATAATATCAATAGTGTAGTGAGTCCGAGGCCTGTGAATGTTAATTTTTCAACTAAAAATGTAACAATTCAGCGGTTTGGTTGAAAATTTATCTTTTTTAGTTGAAAATTGAACAGCTCTGTTGAAAATACATCTACTTCGATGAAAATTCAAGAATTTATTTATCGGATTATATCGGATAATCCGATATAATCCAGAGTAATCCGGCTGGACCGCATTTTTAGGAGTTGTTTCCCCCTCGGACTGAAGCATCATTCTGTCACGTATCATAGCGCGATATGAAAACGTGATGGTAATCACGACTAGAGCAGAGCGCCGTTAGAGTTGCGCTTTGGAGATAAGTGTAAGTAACCATTCCGCATAAGGAAAATGGAAATTAAGACTCGATTTTTAAGACCTTTTCCTGACTTACGTGGAACTGGGTAACGTAAGAGTCGGTTACGGGATCGTAAATTAAAGGTAAAAGGTGTTTGCCCAGGAAATTCAAACTGAAATTCCAGTACTTTCAAATTTGGAACGTTCGAGCGTATCACTTTGCAACTTGGATTACACACGGTGGCCTTTAAAAAAGTTAAATGCTATTTTTAGGTACCCCAAAATTATGAATAGGAGATTGTTTTGAATGCTTCTGGGGAACCATTTTTGATGACATTAAAGCATTTCCCTGAACGGATTTTTTTTTACTGGAAAACCCTATTTGAAATACTAAAAAGCAGTAAAATACTATTTTCAAGTTAATAAGACCATATAATTACATTTATATAACGGAGTTATATGTAAATTTGAATTACTAACGAGAAGTTAATCAATAAATAAACAACAAAAAAACGATTTTTTAAAAATTGAAATCAATATATTTATGAATATTTCATCAAGCTGTACGCGACGTGAATAAGTATAATAGTAGGCACGTTTAATTATAGTACAATTATTATATAGCTATTATATATTATTGTAATTTGTATATTACACATTATGTATTCTACAATGACATTAAAATATTATGTATATTATACTTACTATAGTTTTTATAAGAAATTAATATTGGAAATTGAACATTATGTATACGAATTTTTTGATGAAATATTCATAAATATATGTTAGTAAGTCTAATTTACATATAACTCTTATATAAACGTAATTATATGGTCTTATTAGCTTGCAAATAGTATTTTACTGCTTTTCAGTATTTCAAATAGGTTTTTCCAGGCAAAAAAATCCGTTCAGGGATATATTTTAATTTCATTAAAAATGGTTCCCCAGAAGCATTCAAAACAATCTCCTATTCATAAATTTGGGGTACCTAAAAATAGCATTTAACTTTTTTAAAGGCCACCGTGTACATTGATACAAAAGCTTGATTTCAAAAATCAAAAATACATTAAATATTAATAGCCTGCATAAAATCCTATGAATTTATAATGCAATTTTCAAAATTCCTTGACTTTTCCCTGATTTTACACTGACGAATTTTCCATTTTTCCTACCATAAAAGATGAATTATTAATCCAAAAGGACGAATTTTCAACAAAAAAGTTCAATTTTCGATTAAAAAAATATGACTTTTTAACAAAATAGTTTAATTCTCAACGAAATAATTAAATTTTTCTCAAAATTGTTGAATTTTTAACCAAAATAATGAATTTTCAACTAAATGGTCGACACGTCAAATAAAAAAGATTAAAGTTTAACCAAAAACAGTTGCATTTTCAACCAAATAATTTAATTTTCTGTAAATACGGTTAACCATTTAACACAAACAAAAGATTAATTTTCAATACAATAGGACAAAAAATATGACTTTTTAACAATACAAATTGTCAAGAAAATAATTTAAATTTTAACCAAATTCAGAAATTCTCTACCCACAAAGATAAATTTTCAACCAAACAGTAAAATTTTCAAACAATAAAAAGTTTAAAATATAACCAAAAACAGTTGAATTTTCCACCCGAAAAGTTGGGTTTTCAACAAAAATATGGATTCTCATCGAAAAATATAATAATTGATATTTCACCTAAAAAATCGAATATTCAACAAATTTGTTAAATTTTTAACCAAAAAGTTGAAATTCCGACAAAATAGACATTTTTTAACAAATTAGTTGAATTTTCAATACAGAGGATTATTTTTCTACCAAATAAATAAGAATTTTTTAAAAACATGGATTTTCAAACAATTAGTTGAATTTTCAACGAAAAAATACAAATTTTCAACCAAAAGAGGAATTTTCAAATAAAATGACGAATATGCAACCAAAACCCTACCCCGAAAGGGAAACGGCTTAATGACATAATGGTTCAATTTTGAACGAAAAAAATAAATATTCAATCAAAAAGCCGAATTTTCTACAAAACAATTACATTTCCAATCCGCAAATATTGATTAACAATCAAAAAGACGAATTTCAACCAAATAGTTTCATTTTTAAGCAATGACCAAAAAGGATAACATTTTAAGTAAAAAGATTAGTTTTCTACCAAATAGACGAATTTTTAAACTAACAAAGATCCACTGTCAAGCAAAAATGAAAAAGTTAAATTTTTTGTTAAAAAATTTGGTTAAAAATTCAACTATTTCGTTGAAAATTTAATCATTTTGTTGAAAATTCTACAATTTCATTAAAAAATCATCCTTTTTGGTTGAAAATTGAACAATTTTATTTTAAAATTCGACTACTTTGTTAAACATTCATTTTATTGGTTGAAGATTAAACTAATTTGTTTGAAAATTAAATTTTTTAACTGAAAACTGAAGTATTCCATTATTGGTTAGAAAATTGATGTATTTTGTTGTAAATTCGTCTTTTTTGGTAGAAAATTAATCTTTTTGATTTAAAATTAAATTACTTGGTTGAAAGTTGAACTTCTTTGTCAACATTCATTTTATCATTTAAAGACACATCTATTTGGTTGAAAATTTAACTATTTTTTTTAAACTCGTTTTTTCAAGTTAAAAATCAATTTTTCAACTACAAATTTAAACATTTTATTTTTGGGCGACAATTGATCGTTTTTAGTTTAAAAGTCAATTACTAGGATGAAAATGAACTGTTTTGTTGAAAATTCGCCTTTTTTGGTTTGAAAATTCATCGCTTTTAATGAAAATATGATATTTTTTGGTTAAAAATGCAAATGTTTAGTTAAAAATTAATCTGCTTTGGTTGAAGACTCAACTATTTTGATGAAAATTTGTATTTTTTGGTTGAAAATTGAAGTACTTATTAGTTGAAAGTTGAACTACTTTGTTGAAAATTAAAGTATTTTTTTTTAAATTTAATTATTTTTTTTTTAAATTCAACTATTCTGTTGAAAATTTCATTATTTTTTTAAAAATCAAACTAAGTTGTTGAACATTAGTCTTTTTGGATAAAAAATTCGTCCTTTCGGATTGAAAATTCATCTTTGTACTGTTTTGTTGAAAATTAGTCTTTTTTTGCTTGAAAATTAAGTACGTATAATATTTTTTTGAAAATTTTGCTACTTGGTTGAAAGTTGATCTTGTTTGTTCATAATTCACTTTTTTTTGTTTAAGATTCATCATTTTAGTTACAAATTCAACTATTTTGTTGAAAATTTAATTATTTTCTTACAAAGTTAATTATTTGGTTGAAAATTGAAATAATCTGTTAAATATCCGCCTTTTTGGATAGAAAATTAGATTTTTTTAAAATGAAAATTCATCTTTGTACTTGTACATCTAACTCTTACGTTAAAAATTCATCTATTTTGGTTGAGGATTCAAATATTTTGTTGAAAATTGATCTTTTTTTTGGGTTGAAAATTAACTGTGCATTATATTTTTTGAAAATTTAACTACTTCGTTGAAAGTTGAACTTCTTTGTAAAGAATTAACTTTTTTGTTAAAGCTTCACCATTTTAGTTAACAATTCAACTATTTTTTTGGAAATTTATTTATTTTCTTGAAAATTTAACTATTTTGTTGAAAATTCGCCTTTTTTGTTTTGAAAATTCATCTCTTTTGGTGGAAATATTATATTTTCCGGTTAAAAATCCAAATTTTTGGGTAAAAATTAGTCTTTTTTGGTTGAGGATTCATCTATTTTGATGAAAATTGGAACTGCTTTGTTGAAAATTCAAATATTTTGCTAAAAATTTAATTATTTTCTTATAAATTCAACTATTCTGTTGAAAATTTTATTATTTTGTTAAAAATCAAACTAAGTTGTTGAACATTCTTCTTTTTGGATACAAAATTCGTCCTTTCGGATTTGTTGAAAATTTGTCTTTTTTTGGTAGAAAATTAACTACGTATAATATTTTTTTGAAAATTTTGCTACTTGGTTGAAAATTGATCTTGTTTGTTCATAATTCACTTTTTTTGGTTTAAGATTCATCATTTTAGTTACAAATTCAACTATTTTGTTGAAAATTTAATTATTTTCTTAAAAAGTTTATTATTTTGTTGAAAATTGAATTAATTTGTTAAATATCCGCTTTTTTGGATAGAAAATTCGATTTTTTGGATTGAAAACTCAGCTTTGTAGTTTTACATCTAACTTTTACGTTAAAAATTCAACTATATTGGTTGAGGATTCAGATATTTGGTTGAAAATTGATCTTTTTTTGGGTTGAAAATTAACTATGTATTGTATTTTTTGAAAATTCAACTACTTCGTTGACAATTGAACTTCTTTGTTAAGAATTAACATTTTTTTTGTTGAAGATTCACCATTTTACTTAACAATTCAACTTTTTTTTATAATTTATTTATTTTCTTAAAAATTTAATTATTTTGTTGAAAATTAAATTAATTTGTTGAATATTCGTCTGTTTGGATGGAAAATTCGTCCTTCTTTATTAAAAATTCATCTGTGTAGGTTGTAAATCTAACTATTAGGTTAAAAATGCAACTATTTTACTGAAAATTCATCCCGTTTCCTTGAAAGTTCAACTATTTGGTTGATAATTTATTTTGTTGTTGTCAAAAATTCAACTATTTGTTTGAAAATTCATCTTTGTAGGTCGAAAATTTTACTAAGGGGGTGTCAAATTCAACTATTGTCTTAAAACTTTAATTATTTTGTTGAAAATTCAACTATTTTTTTTAAAATTCATATTTTTTGTTTGAAAATTAAACTGATTTGTTGAAAATTCATCCATTTGGACTTGAAAGTCATATTTTTTAAATTGAATGCAACTATTTGTGGTTGAATTTAATTCCCTTTTGTTTGAAAATTCGACCATTTGGTTAAAAATTCAACTATTTTGTTGAAAATTCAATATGATAGTACCTATAAATCCATTTTTGAACGGCCCCTTGCAACTGTAATTTCCTGGATTGAAAAGCTTCATTTAAAACATTTTTAAATGAACTACTTAATGGCCTGCATAAAATCCTATGAATTTCTAATGCATCGTCTTTTATGCAAAGTGAAATGTTAAATTTCGAACAGCGTTTTCATGTACGCTTGACACATTTGACAGGTAGACAGGACTCAAGAAAGTTCCCTGAGGCTGCAATTTTTCACTGAAGATGGTTTAATCTTTCATCTGACGGTCTCTTTCAGTAAAATTTATCTTGAATTTCATGTGCAATTGACATAAAATGAATGTCAAAGCATCAATAAACTAAATGTCTATCATACGAATGACTAACTTCCAGATCATTTCCTGGTTTTCTCCCGGTCAATTTTACATTTTTCGGCTCTGTTAATTATACTTCCTTTTAATTTTTTCATGTCCTAACTCGGAATTTCTGCTCTTTTAAAAAATTCTGTGCCAAGTCAGAATTATAGTTCTTTTCGAAAATTCCCTTTTCCACATAAGAATTATGTTAATTTACACAATTTTGTATTATAATTCAGAAATATAGTAAATCCCTTTTTCCAAAATTTGGAAGAGGAAAGTTTCAAATTGTGACGAATTCTTCACTTGGAACAGGCATTTTTGATTGAATCCTCTTCTTCTAAATCAGAATAAAAATTCTTTTCGAAAAATCCAGTTCCATATCAAAATTGTAATTTTTTACTATTATCCGTTTCAAGTCAAAATTGTATATAATTCAGATCTGAATTACAACTTTTTTTCGAAAATTCACAGATTTTGTTAAAATTTTGTCTTTTTGGTAGAAAATTAATCTTCTTGCTTGAAAATTCATCTTTTTGGTTGAAAATCCGTTTTTTTTTCAATTTCCTTTTTCCTGAAATTTAACTATTCCATTTTTAATTGTAAATTAATATTTTTCAGTTGAAATAATGACGATTTGTTTGAAAATTATTTTATTTTGTTAAAAATTTATCTTTTTTAGGAGAAAATTAAACTTCTTGGTTGAAAATTCAGTTACTTGGTAGAAAGTGGAAGTACTTTGTTAAAAATTAATTTTTTTGCGAAAGATGGATAATTTTAATTCGAAATTCATCTCCTTGGTCGAAAATTCAACTACTTTGTTGAAAATTATTTTTTTTGTGTGTAAATTTAATTTTTTTAATTGAAAATATGATTATTCCATTTTTTATTAAAAAGTTATACTTTTAGTTGAAAATGAAACTACTCTAGTAGAAAATTGAGGTATTTTGTTAACAATTAACTTTTGTTGTTAAAAGTTGTGTATTTGGTTGAAAATTCGCCATTTTAGTAGGAAAATAATCTTTTTGTTTAAAAACTGATTTTTTCAATTGAAAATTGAACTATTTGGTTCAATGTTGAAATACTTTGTTTAAAACTTTTTTTTGTATATGCATCATTTTAGTTAAATTTCATCTCTTTGGTTGCAGATTTAACTATTTTTTTGAAAATTAGTTTTTTTTTGTTGTTGAAAATTATTATTTTTTTAACTGTAAATTTAACTATTCCATTTTTAATTGTAAATTAATATTTTCTAGTTAAAATAACGACTATATGTATGAAAATGATTCTATTTTGTTGAATATATGTCTTTTTTGGAAGAAAATTAAATTTCTTGGATAAAAATTAATTATTTTTTGGTTAAAAATTGAATTACATGGAAGAAAGTGTAACTAATTTGTTAAAAATTCAATTTTTGGTTGAAGATGCATCATTTTGGTAGATATTCAACTACTTTGTTGAAAGTTTTTTTTTTGCAAAAATTAAAATTTTTAATTAAAAATCTAATTATTCCATTCTTGGTTGAAAATGTATCTTTTTTGGTTGAAAATTCAACTACTTTGGTAGAAAATTCAAGTATTTGGTTGACAATTAACTTTTCTTGTTGAAAATTCATGTATTTGGGTGAAAATTTGACTATTTGTCATTTGAAATTTAGATGATAACAATATAATGATGAAGAAATTTCTTCTTGAAATTATTATTGTTAATATTAGAAACAAATTTAATAAACAAATGCATTAATCATTGAAATTTTGGCTATTTGTCATTTGAAATTCGGATGAAAACAATACAATGATGAAGAAATTTCTTCTTGAGATTCTTATTATTGATCTTATAAACAAATTTAATAAACAAATGCATTAATCAGGCAGTTTTCAAATTTTTCAAATGACAAAGATAATGTCACTATTCCATTTTTGGTGGAACATTGATCTTTTTGGTAGAAAAGTCCACTGTTTTCTTGAAAATTCGTCTTTTTGGATGAATTCAAATGCTTTTGATTCAAAATTAAATATTTTTTATTTTGTAGAAAATTCAACAATTTTGTTAAAAATTCATTTTTGACTAAAGATTCATCATTTTAGTTCAAATTTCATCTCTGGTTGAAAATTCAACTATTTTGTTGGAAAATCGTTGTTTTTTGGCTGAAATTTTCTTTTTAAATAAAAATTTAACTATTTTGTTGAAAATTCTTTTTTTTTTTGTTTTGTTGAAAATTCATTTTCAACTGAAAATTTACCTATTAAATTTTTGATCAAAAACTTATCTTTTTTAGTTGAAAATCCAACTATTTGGTTGAAAATATACCTTTTTAGTTGAAAATTCACGTATACTTTTGAAAATTCGTCTTTTTCGGTAGAAAATTAGTCTTCAAGGTTGAAAATTTAACTATTTGTTTAAAAGTAATTTCAGATAATCCAGAGTAATTCTGTATATAGAGTTAATGCAGGATAATCCGAAATAATCCAGCGTAATCCACCTCCGCTGGACCCCATTTTCAAGAGTTGTTTCCCCCTCATCTAAGAGCTTTCATCAGTAGGACATTGAAGTCCCGTAAGTAGAAAGAATCCAAGAATCCAAGAATCCTCTATCTCCTTCCATAAACAGAAATTAAAATGACCTGCGCAACATTTCAAAGCCTATCTCTAAAAGTCTAAATTGCCCGCACGTGTCTTATCTCAACCTGCAGATCCAAGCCCTTCATTTTCCCAGCTAACATTAAACAACTCAAGCCAAGAATTTCCTTTCCTTTAAAGACATGCAACCTGATCATCTCTACTCTCCAAGTCAAGAAGTCTCCCGAGACCGAGCCTAACACGATGAACAATTTACACGTCGTTTTGACTAGGATGTTTCAGCTAACTATGTAATCATGTAATCAGTAAAAACAGTATCCAGCTGCAGCGACACTCCGATTAGCTTCTGACCTCCCAAGTCCTGAGTCCTCCCAACCCTGAGTAGGGGTCAATTGAACCAACCCCACTCACAAGTCGCATGAGTGCCATAAACCTTATTCTCTTTGGCCTCAATGCCTGGCACAAACTAAACTAACCAATGGGAACCAGAGAAAGTTACTCGCGCGTATCGCTAATCTACCTCAAGTACCACAACGAATCTGCGCTATCTAATCGCACCAGGCAGTCTACGATGTACCAGGTAGATATCGCGGGAGCAGACAGGCAAACAGGCAAACAGAAACGTAAATCGAGCTAGCAGAAGTAGTAGCAAGGTACGCACGCCTGCCTCCGGCTGCTGGAGAATCGCGAAAAAAAATGATGAAACGCAGAAGTGCAAGGTAAGTGGCTAAGTAAATGTGCAGGTACGAGCGAGTGCGGGGATAATGTGCGAGTAAGTGAGCACTTGAACGAGTAAGTGATCAGTGGCGCAGCCCCAAAGCTTGTTAAACTCGCATTCCTACTTCTGATTAATTTAAGGTCGCTGCTACACTTTGCAGCTTTATAGTGCATACTTCTGCAGATGCAATTCAGAGCGGCTGGAGTTTCACTTTGTACCACCCGAAGCCATTTTTTACATGCCAATTGCCAATTGCCAATTGTGCCTTTGAGCTCAAATCGACTATTAAAACGGTCTGCTCCATATCCAAGGTGATGAACATTATCATCTGACTCTGATTTGCAGGGCAGTGTAACAATTCCAGGGATCTCAGTGCAAAATTACCTCAAAAAAGGACAAGTTAACATTTAAAGAAGAAGAAACAATCTTTATATAAGAAATTATATAGCTTTATACATTTTTTAAACGAAATCTCTTGAAATTCTTTGGAATCTTTTAAAACAACTGAAAATCTTTAAAATCCTTTGACCGACGGCATACAGTGGGAGTAAAAAATGAATTTTTTATGACACATGCATGATTTCAGCCCTTTTCGACGCCTATGAAGCGGGGCTAAAGCTCTACTTTTTACTCTCTAGGGACTAAAAAGTGACGTAAAAACTGTTAGGAAATTTTGGTTGCAGATAATAGAATTTTGCGGTTATTCATGGAAAGTTACCATATATAACTGATTGAATTACCGTAAATTATCGAAAATTTCTATAAATTTCCGGAAATTTTGCGAAATTTATTGCAAGTTACCATATTTACTTGTAAAATTACCATAAATGATCAAAAATTGTCATAAATTTCCGGAAATTTTTTAAATTGACTTTTGGGTAATTTACCATATTCACCGGTAAAATTACCATGAATGATCAAAAATTTCCGGACATTTATGGAAATTTAAAAAAATGAATATTGGGTAATTTATGGTAATTTACTATATTTACTCGTAAAATTACCATAAATGACCGACAATTTGCATAAATTTCCGAAAATTTATAGAAACTTTTACAGATGAATTTTGGGTAGTTTATGGTAATTTACTATATTTACCGGTAAAATTACCATGAATAACCGAAAATTTGCATTCATTTCTGGAAATGTTTAAAAATGAATTTTGAGTAAATTATGGTAATTTACCATATTTACCGGTAAAAATACCATAAATTACCTAAAATCTGCATAAATTTCCGGAAATGTTTAAAAATGAATTTTGAGCAATTTATGGTAATTTACCATATTTACCGGTGAAATTACCATGAATTACCAAAATTTTTCATAAATTTCCGGATATTTATGTAAATTAAAAAAAAATGAATATTGGGTAATTTATGGTAGGTTAACATATTGAACTGTTAAATTACCATAAATGACCGAAAATTTATAGACATTTTTAAATCGAACTTTGGGAAATTTATGGTAAGTTACTATAAATCACCTCTAAAGTTACCGTAAATTTTCAAAAATTCCCGCCCATTTTTTTATTGAATTTTTGATCATTTGGAATAAGTTAACATAAATGTCATGCTTCTTTATTTAAAATTTAATATGGACTAACATCATGACTGTATTTCGAGAAATGTCTAAAATCATCCATTTGTTATAAAAAATATAGTATGCACCAAGGGGGAGAGGCACTTTTTCTCCCCCTAGGTGCATAATATACTATTTTGGGTCAAAATCACGTAAAGCCCACAAATATGGACCGATTTGGATAAAAAAAATTTGAAAAAAAAGCTGATAAGATTTCTAAGAGAAATTTCGAGCATGATTTTTAAATTAGGCTTTCAATTTTTTTATAAATAATCAAATGACGAAAAAAATGGCCATTCTTTCTATTTGACGTTCCTGGTGCTCGTCACTAATAGGAAAATTTGTTGGCATCACCTAAGTTTCATAGAGTAACATTAGCTGAAGATGTTCCAATAATACATAATAAACCAAACAAATTTTATAAACAAATTTTTTGTTGAAAGAATGTTTTCTACGATTATCCATAATTTTACTTTTTTAAAAGTTATATTGTAAGAAATTTGAATGGAAAAAATATTATAATAAAAAAAATTCTCTGAAGATTATAATTGTTTATAGTAAAAACAAATTTGATAAACAAATGCATTAATCAGGCATTTTTCGACAAAAAAATTTGTTTTTTTCGACGTTAATTTTTTTAATTAAGAACTTTATGATAATTTTAGCAAAATTCATAATTTGCTGATTAATCTTATGATTTTTTCAACAATTTTAATAAACAAATGTATTATTCGGGCATTTGTCGGCAGAAAAATTCGTTTTTTTTCATGCCAGTCCTATCAGTTGTGAACTTCATGACAATTTCAGCAACATTCATATTTAGTTGATAAATTTTATGATTTTTTGAAACAAATTTAATAAACAAATGTATCAATTAGGCATTTGTCGACAGAAAAATTCGTTTTTTTTCTATGTCAACTTTTTTAATTAGGAACTTTATGATAATTTCAGAAAAATTCATACTTTTTTATCAATTTTATGATTTTTTAAACAAAATTAATAAACAAATGCATTATTGGGGCATGTGTCGACGGAAAAATTCTGAGAAACTTAAACTGAAAGGACTCAGATTGAAAAAAAATTTCGACGAGAAATACCCAACTAATGCATATATTTATTAAATTTGTTTAAAACATCATAGAATTTATCAACTAAGTATGAATGTTAATGAAATTATCATTAAGTTCCCATTGAAAAAGACTGAAATCGAAAAAAAAAAACATTTTTTCATCGACAGATGCCCGAATAATGCATCTGTTTATTAAATTTGTCTTTAAAAACATATAAAATTCATTAACCAATTATGAGTTTTGCTGAAATTATCATGAAGTTCCAAATTAAAAAGACTGGCATCGAAAAAAAACTAATTTTTCCGTCCATAGATGCCCGAATAATACATTTGTTTGTTAAATTTGTTTTAAAAACTCTAAAATTTATCAACTAATCATGAATGTTGCTGGATTTATTATGAAGATCCCAATTAAAAAGTGTGAGATCGAAAAAAAAGAATTTTTCTGTCGACAGATGCCCCAATAATGCATTTGATTATTAAATTTGTTTTAAAAATTCATAAAATTGATCAAAAAATTATGAATTTTGCTGAAATTATCATGAAGTTCCTAATTGAAAGAAATTGACATCGAAAAAAACGAATTGTTCCATCGAAAAATGCCTGATTGAAGCATTTTTTTATTAAATTTGTTTATAATATTAACAATAATAATCTCAAGAAAAAATATCTTCATTATTATATTGTTTTCATCGAAATTTCTTGCATTATAACTGAAAAAACGTAAAATTATGGAAAATCGTAGAAAACATTATTTCAACAAATAATTTGTTTATAAATTTTTTGTTTGTTTATTATATAATATTGGAACATCTTTAACTGATGTTACTCTATGAAACTTAGTCAATTTCAACAATTTTCCTGTTATTGACGAGCACCGGGAACGTCAAATAGAAAAAATTGCCATTTTTTCATCATATTTGTTGATTTGTACAAAAATAGAAAGCATAATTTAAAAACCAGGCTCGACAACTCTCTTAGAAAACTCATCAGCTTATTTTCAAATTTTTTTGTCCAAATCGGTCAATATTTGTGGGCTGTACGTTATTTTGAATCAAAAAAGTCTTTTTTTCACTGTGCGGCAGTAGCTAGATTTTCTGCAGTTTTCAACTCCTGTGACCAAATGTTCAGGCGAATCCTTTACAAGCTTTAGATATCGTAAGAATCAATTATAATATGTAGACATCATTTAAAATTCCATGAATATAAATGAAATCAAAATTATTCATTAAATTTCTCTTTAAAAACGTTTAAATCAAACAAACTCTCGTATCGATTTGTCCATATCTAGAATAATTGCAAGATTAAAAATTCTAAATCACTATAATTTTTTTAATAATATTTTGACTACATGACGTAATTCTGTGTACAAATAAGTGCTATAAAAAATTGCCATCCTAGAGTTAATTGAATTTCAATAGGTTGAAATTTCAGTTATACTTTCACTTAAAAATGCTGAATTATCGTTAAATTATTTGGAAATTTTTTAAATAGCCTAAACTCTTTAAATCCTTTAAATCTTGTAAAATCCCTAGCAATCTCACACATATCGAGTAAAACATCTTAAAATATATATTTTCCAAATTCCTTAAAAAACAATGAAAGCTTTGAAATCCCTTGAAATCTTTTTAATCCGTTGAAATTCACTAAAATTTATTGGAAAACCTTGAATGCTATTGAAATCCTCTGAAATCTCTGAAACTCAATCCAATTTATTTAAATCTCGTGAAATCTATAGAAACTCCTTATAATCTTATGGACTTTTCTAAATTTTCCTGAAAACCTATAAATCCCTCAAATATTGTAAAATTCTTTAAAATCACTTGAAAACTCAACAATTTTATTGAAATATTTTTTCTTTATTGGCTGAAAAATCTTTTTTCGTTAAGAATTCAATTACCATTTGGTTGAAAATTGTCTTTTTAGTTTGAAATTTCATATCTTTTGGTAGAAATTTCATATTTTTTGGTCAAAAATGCAACTGTTTGATTGAAAGTAGAACTTCTTTGTTAAAAATTCATTTGTTTGGCTGAAAATCCAACTATTTTGTTAGAATTTGTTGTTGTTGAAAATTGATCGTTTTTAGTTGAAAATTCAACTATTTGGTTGAAAAATTATGTATTTTGTTTCAAAAATTCATCTTTTTTGGTAGAAAATTAATCTTCTTGCTTGAAAATTCATCTTTTGGGTTAAAAATTCAACTATTTGATTACAAATTAATTTTGTTGGTTGAAAATTCATTATTCTAGTTAAAAATTAATTTATTTGGTTAAAACTTTACCTATTATATTTTAATACAGTTATTTTTTTTAGTTGAAAATTAAACTGTTTCGCTGAAAATTCATCTACTTGACTGTGAAGCCTGTTATCGATACAATGGAAAAAAAATGTTTATGGTTTCTTGTAAGTTGGAGGAGGGGAGGGGGAAGATCGACATACTATAGAAGAAAATATTTATAACAAGAATAAATTAATCATTTCTTTGAAAAAGGTACACTAAATTTTTAATTTGCATTTTTATGAACAGATTGCACTTAAGGTTGAACGTTAAGTTATCGTTTTAAGTGCACTATAAAAGTAAAAAAGCTATAAAAGTTTTATAGTTGAGAATTTCATGTAGGGTCATTAAGATTCTACTCTCTCCGATTTTGAAATACATAATTAGATGCACAGATTACACTGATAGCATTAGCGATAGCTTGTGGTTATCTATGCAAGATCAGAACAACAGGATTAAGAATTTATTTTTTGATGATAAATATTAAATGGTGTCGATCACTAGTCTATTATTTGTTGTAGAAACGAGAAAAAATCTACCTCAGCCCGGATTTGAACCCGGAACGCCACTATACATAAGTAGAGCGTTAACCAATTATGCCATCGAGGCTGTGGTAGATCATTTCTTGTTTCTTTTCTCTTTACCTTGTGAAACTATTTTAATGAATACTTCAGTCTGAACAATTTTCACAGAATCAGAATATAAATTTAAACAATTATGTTATTTTGTTAACCAGGGTGAGTGGAGCGTTAACCAATTACGCCACTTATGTATAGTGGCGTTCCTGGTTCAAATCCGGGCTGAGGTGGATTTTTACCGTTTCTCCAATAAATAATAGACCAGTAATGGACAATATTTAATACATAAAATCAAAAATTAATTAATTACCCTGGTCAACAAAATAACATCATTGTTTTAACAAGATTTAGAGTATTTGTTGGCATCAATTTCAGTTTCACTATCTGGATTTATTGAATCTGAAATGAAATATAACTTTGCTGAAAGTCTATGTACTCTAGATTATTCCAATCGATATATTTTTGAAACCTTAACTTATCGAACGGCCGGAAGCGGTCAAACTGGTTAGAGGGGACTTCCATGCAAGATTACGCACACTTGAAACTTGTTATGATTATAAATGTGTCACGTGCTACATAACTGACATAATAATTTTTTCTCTCTTTCCTTATGGACGTCTCCCTGGATTAAAATTCAACTCATTTCCTGATTAGTGATTAGTAACAGAGTGTCCAGCGATTCTTAGGAACAGAATTCAAGGTCTTTTTCAGGTTCTCCAGGTCAAGAAATCAAGTTTTTCAAGGTCTCCTTTTTCAACATCAAATAATGAAATAACCGTTTGTTATACATGTAAAAATGAGCCATTTCATTTTTTATTAGGCCAACAATTTCTAAAGAGAGAAGAACCATAAATAAACAAGTCCTCAATTTGTTGCGGACATAAGTCGTCTTTGTGAAATCATTTTGAATATTTTAAGATCTTTGTAAAGTTTTTGAGATCCTTGAAATCTTTGTGAACTCGTTGAAATCTTTTGAAGTATTCGTTTGAAATCATTAAAAGTTTTGAAATCTGTCTATACCCTTTTTGAAATCTTTGAAATGCTTGAAATCTTTTGAAATCCTTATGAATTCTTTGAAATATTTGTGAAATCTTTCTGAAATCTTTTGTATTCGTTTTATATCATTGAAATATTTGAAGTCTTCGGGAAAACTATTGAAACATTGAAAAAAATTTGAAATCGTTTAAAATCTTTTAAATGTTTTGAAATCTTGAAAATCTGTTCTACTATACACTTTTTTAAGTCTTGGAAATTCTTGTATTCCTTTGAAATCTTTATGAAATCTTCGAAACATTTGTGAAATCTTTCTGAAATCTTTTGTATTAATTTTAAATCATTAAAATATTTGAAATCTTCGTGAAATCTTCTAAAGAAAGGTCCAGCAGGATAAGCATGGTCTAGGTGCCCCCGCTCGGATGTGATCCATATTGCAGGGGTAAGTGGCTACCCCTATGAAATAAATTTACCCCAAGTATCAACTAAAAAAAAAAAAATTTGTAGCACTGTTGAAAAACAATGATAACTATAACGCAAGGTTAATGATAACGAAATCAGTACTAGAAGATTTACATTGGTGGAAACGGATAGGTATTTATTCTAATCATCCATTAGGAAAATTAGAATTTCAATTGGAGATCTTCTGAGATGCCTCCTTATCTGGATTGGGAGCGTTTTATAATCAAAAGAGAGTACAGGGATATAGAAAGATTGCGGAAAAGTCAAATCATATAAACCCATTAGAACTTTCAGCCGCCTTCTTAAGCTTGAAGTGCTTCGCGAAGAACCAAAAAAATTGTCAAGTGTTGCTTTACATCGACAACACTACAGTCATCTCATATATAAATAGAATAAGAGGAGTTCAATTTGAAAATTCAAATAATATCACGAGACTTATCTGGAATTGGTGTGAAGAAATGGAAATTTAGATTTTTGCGACTTACATTCCATCAGCTACGAATGAAATTGCGGATAAAAAATTACGTCGCTTAAAACCAAATACCGAAATCGAATTGTTCAATCTTGCCTTCAAAATAATAGTCAGAGCATTTGGAAACCTACAAATAGATCTTTTTTCAAGCAGAAAGAATGCAAAATGCTCCAACTATGCTTCTTGGAAAAAAGATACTGACTCAATGGCTATCGATGCGTTCACACTCTCTTGGGCAGATTATTTCTTTGATGGATTTCCACCATTCTCAGTAATATTGAGAACCTTGCAAAAAATTAAGGACGATAAAGCTGAGGGCATCATAGTGTTATCAAACTGGCCATCGCAGCCATGGTATCCACTATATAAGGCTGCCCTAATCTCAGACATGGTTCACATTAAAGCAAAAGACAATGTTTTGGTCCCCAACAGGAAGAAAGAAACTTCCTTGGAGAAAGTTACTCTGGTGGCCGGTATCTTATCCGGAAGGCGTTCGAATCAAGGGAAAGACCGTCGGCTTTGATGGAAATCTCAGAACCTGAATCCGTTTTTGAGCTCAGTTCCAGATATACTGGTTTTCTTATCGGAATTGTTTGACAACGGGGCAGCACGCAATTCAAGAAACTCCTATAGATCAGTGATTTAAATGTTTGTTGGATCTGAGATGGCCACAGATCGCCGAATGTTACGATTTTTAAAGGCGTCTCTAAATTGCGTCTCTTGAAACCCAAATACGATTCAACATAGGACCCCCAAATTGTACTCACTCATTTCGTGTCGTTAACCTCAAATGAGAAACTATCGTTATAACAATTAGCGAAAAAACTTATAACCCTTCTGGCATTAATAACAGGACATAGAAGGCAAACTTTCGCGAAAATTGAAACAAGTACGATAAGAACAACAAAAGAAGGATCTGACATTGAATTACCAGATTGCATCAAAACATCTGGACCAAACAAAAAGCAACCATGCCTAAACTTGTCCTATTATCCACACGAGGGAAAAATGTGTATTGCTCTCACACTAAGATGCTACTCAGACAGATCAAAAAATCTGAGAGAAGAAAGCACATCTCTTTTTATATCTCTTAAAAATCCCTACAAAGATGTCACGACGCAAACCCTTAGCCGTTGAGTGAAAGATTCTCTCAAAGACAGTGGAATAGACACAGAGGGCTTTACAGCACATTCAACTCCACAGACGTCGACTTCTGCGGCAAATAGAAACAGACTAGACTAATCTACTATTTGTAGAACAGCAGGTTGGACTGCGTAATCTATCACATTCTTAAAATTCTACAATTTAAGTTTGACTGCTACAGGTACTTATGCTAAAGCAGTTTTGAAAATCGTTTCATATGTTGATGAAGGTTTTGTCCAATATTAACCTTTGAACATTACTCTCGAACTCGCGCTAAACATCTACGTTTTGATTATGAGGAAGAGGCGCCAAATACAATCGAGAGATTAAACGAACTGACCTGTAAGTGAAGTTCTATCCTGATTGTATGAAGCGCCTCTTCTGAAGTGATCACTCCCACCCTTTGTTATTCTCATCACATATTTCAATCATAAGACCCAAAAGTCGTTTCGGCGATACTTCAGAATAATGATTCTTTGCGCCAACGCGAAAAGTAGCGAGGTTCACACTATTTTCTCATCTGAAAACTTTGAAAAACGTGGCGATAATGGCGAGAAGTAGGCGTACTACATTTTGATCACTTCGGAAAAGGCGCTTCATACTATTAGAATAGAACTACACTTACAGGTAAGTTCATTCAATCTCTAAATTCTACTGACTCGATTATATATCAATTTGCCCTAGCTGAACGTTCGAAAGAGCTTTTTGCCGTTTGAATTTCAATTCTATGATGAAACTGAATTTGATGACTACTGCTAAACACTCTTTTTCAGTGCATATATAATACAAGTTTGCGCCTCTTAATAGTGGACTTGAAACTTCAATGAAGGTTTCAATTCCCGTTTCCGGATCTGTTCGAACAAGAATCGCACCTATGACAAATTCACTGCCATCGCTGTACAAGATGAAGGGTTTTCCGGTAATTGGAACGTATAATCGAGGGACCTCCAAGAAACTTTTTGACTAGTCAACTTATTCAAAGGAACCTGGAACCTGACTACATTTTTCAAGTATATATGATACCACTTCGTGAGACCGTTAAACTGTCGCACCTGAGTCCGATCCCTTGGGACTGGAAGGTAAATTCTGGGCTGGATTGTCTCGCGACTTGGTCTTATGCCAAATTTGTCGCCGAGATATCCGACAAATTTGACTTCTTTGCAATCAAAGCTACGCGTTTCGCGGTTGAAGTTTATTTAAGATCAATTGAATACCTCAAAAACCAATGACAAAAACGGAATATGCCCTTTGAGATCCTGACTGACGATTATCCAGTCATCCATATACGTAGAAACCTGATTACACTATTTGTTCGATAATTTCCTATCGGAAATCAATTTCTGGTATCTCCTTTTCAGAAGGTCCATCAATTGCTGGAATATCGGAAGTGCACCGGCTGGGTCGTGAAGCATCCCATTCCACTCAAACAATCCTTGTCGAAATAGACCTTATGTTGTGAAGATGACAGGCTGCCTGAATCGTTTTTAGTTAATGGATCCATAATTTATGCAAAACCTGAATCCGCCATTTGCTTTAGGTGCAACTACTGGCGGGCATGCCCATTCGCTATTACTCTAAGAAACATGACCCTGTTCTAAGAATCGATCGACCTCTTTATTGATAAATTTGCTATTATTTTACTTCGACGATACGGCTTTTGATGATGAGGTGCTGTATCACTCTAACTATGCCCGCGTTTGATTGAGTGTAGTCAGTAGACTCTTCGGCATATTTATCTAATTGAGCATCTTAAAATTTCCTTAGACGCTTAGTTTCATCAATCGGGAGCATTTAGAATTCACTGAACGTTTTGGAACTATGTGATAGCGGATAGTGGCGTTTGTTACCACTTAATGTCCAAGATTGCAAGAACGGATCTAGCAACACATTAAGGTTGAATCAGAAGTTCAATCTGAGAATTAATTCTTCTGATGATTCTAGCATGATGCTGAACCATTAGGGTCTAAAGACATAGTCTATGTCAATTGCAAATACCATTCCACCTAGTCCTTTGAAAACCGACTTAAGCTAAACGTCCCGGTTTGAGCGAATGCTCAGATACTATAGGTACTACTGACCAAAGTTTCCTGACTGCAATATCAGGCATCAGGGTGTTATCAACTGGCTCAGGCTGTACTACGCAACTGGATCCACCTGGAGTCGACTTCAGCATTTTGGGATGAAATTTTGAATTCAAATTTTGTCCATGTCAGGTTTCTAACTGAACCTTGAATCGATTGTCGGTCAAAGGGTGTCTCTTCCACTAAGAGAATATTTTCACTGGGCTCCTCGTCCTGGGCTCCGTTTTGGCGAATCCAAGGTTGACCAAAGAAGTTTGAATGTAATTATGAAGGTTTTTTATACTGATTAAGGATTTTTGAGATAGTAAAAATAAAATAATGAATTAAGGCTAAGAATTCAGGGTGAAAGTCAATGAAAAGTCCAAGGTCTCCGGGTAAAATTCTGCGTCGCGAGGTAGTCAAAATCTGATCTCGAAAATCTTCGTCGCTCAATGGCTCTCGGATCGCGCAGCGATCCATGGATTTCCTGAGCAATCCCACTCTTTGTCACACTTATTCGGTCAAACAATTAAACTCAGATTCGTACCACCAACCAGGCTGCTTGAAATTTCAACTATTTTTTTGAAAACTGATCTTTTTTAATTGAAATTTCAACTGCGTGGGTGAAAGTTTAACAACATTGTTGATTTATTAAAAGGCTTATCTGGTTGGTTAAAAATTTAACTATTTTCTTAAAAAT